>JAGFZM010002139.1:159117-174117 GCA_017657215.1 Limnothrissa miodon | reverse complement strand
ATTCGTCAGAATAACCCAAACAGGACGTTAATTATTAAATAACATAACATAAAATAAAAGTAGCCTATAACTTAAACTATAGTGTGCATTGAAAAGCAAGCACAAAAATGAGAAAATGGGAGGCTAGTGCGTCAACAGTTGAATCGGGCATATCCTGTCAGGTGAAGCAGCACACTTCACACTCATGACTATTACCCATTTCACGGCAGTAATTTTTCCAAGAAGTGGCAACGTAAGCATAAGACTCTCATTCAGTGTGGCAGAGTCTGATCCTTATTGGATGTCAAGATGAAACACCTGTAAATATGTTGCCACTTCTTGGAAAAACTGCCACTGTAAAATGGGCCAAATGTGACATTGGCCATAAACATGGGCCTACAGAAAATATGCTGAGTAATAGCCAGAGAGAGAAGTAAAGTTATAGACCTAAAGTAAAAAAAAAAAAGCAATTTGATTTTCATAAAACAAGAGGGCATCACCAAAGCCATTACACTGCACTGAATGTCTGTAGGTCTAAGTCTAATCGAAGTGTAAACACGTAGTTGCTCAATAAAACCTGCAGTTAACAACAAAGACAACACTGTTGGAACACTTACATTTGTCATTTCAAATACAAAGACTTGCCTGGCAAATGCAGGTCACAATATCTAGTAGAACTAGCTGACCAGCTAAAGGATTGGCTGAATTTCTATATTCTAACCCATTTATAACGTTGATTTTAGGACCTACATGCAATGCCAATATCTTAACGGTGAATCCAAATTTTCCAGTGATCACCACAGAGAAAAACTAATAGTCAAAGAAATTTATTTATTTTTGTGTTTGCTTGTGACTTTGTGTGTCCCTCAAACTGCAGATAGAGGATACCAAACTCAAATTTAGAGCCTTTCAACACGCAGATCATCTCTGACATGCTGTCTGATTTTCTGCCGGTCAAAGTGATAAAGACCACATGTATAGAGGGAGTGTCAAGTGATTAGTCAACTTGTTTTGTTTCTTGTTAGCAACATGCTAGTTCACAGTGCAAGTTTTGTAAATCTCAGTCTTTGTTTTGGATACAGTGGAAGGATTTCCAGATACTATTTTCAATCATGCTTTGAAATCAGTGCTTCATCATTCAGGCATTACTTTGTTGACAGGTTTGTGATGTGGCAGGCAAGTTCACAAGCTATTTTTTTATTGACAGCTAGCTAGACACACAGATGCATAGATAAACATACTTCACTGATCCCAAAGGAATTTAGGGAAGTGACAGGCAGAAAACTAATGATTTGTTTGTAAATAAATAATGCAAATAACATGGGTATAGGAAGGTGCTCGGTCTTAGCAACATTAACAGAATGATTGCTACACAGATCCAAACCACTTTTTGGTCATTGTCCAGTACTGGTATATGGGTAGACTAGTGCCACTTTAACCACTCTGGTGGTGTGTGTTGCTGTTTTGTTGTTCTACTGGAGAACTGTGAAAGGTAAACCCCTCCGATAATACGCAGATAATATGCAGATGTATTCACCAAGTCGGCTGACCATAAACTAGACTTCACAGTTAAAAGAACAGTTACATGATGTGTGCTGGGCTGGTTGCATAAGAGGGCAGACTCCTCATTGATCTGTGAAATTCTTCCGAGTGTTTAAACTTGAGCCGAAACTAGCGCTGCTGCAGTTGGTGTCCTTCATGAAGACCTGTAAGTACTGAGGCTTTCTGCCACCTGGTTAGACACGTTTGCAGAGATAATTTTCAGACTGGACTTGCAGAATGACATAAAGGCACAGACTTCCCCTGTTGCAGAGGCTAGGCAGAGTATGTATGCGTAAACATTCACCATGGCGCACACGCAAACACACAAACATGTGCGCCCACACACACACACACACACACACACACACAGGGTACTGTGTCACACTCAGGGGCAGGGTTCAAGCTCAGCTGACACACAAACTTGGCTTACATTCTCAGAGCAGATCACATTCAGTATCCTCTCAGAGCTGAGCCAACGCCAGCCCAGAACTTGGCACTCGTTCTGTCTAATACACTCAATAGCGTACACAAACCTCTACTCATAAAATAGCCTATACACCGCCACAAATCTGTTTCTCCTTCCAAACAGAGTCAGGTGGAGCCTATTTTCAAAGTGTCATCCACCATCACAAAATTAATGCCCTAATCGGTCAGGATTAGCTTTGAGGATGTGATATAAAATTATCTGAATATATAATATAAAATTTGCACGGGACAAGAAACTTCAGAAAATGTTTCTAGATAATGAAGAAGTAAGTTTGTTTACATCCTGCCATCACATTGCCGTTGCTGTGCACATCCTGCGTTTCCCAAAAACAGGCGTTTCTCAAGGTTCTAGTTGGTTGGTCAGGGCATGAAGCAGGGCTTGAAAACGAAATTCTTTTTCAATCGTTCCATTCCGAATGGTTCAGGTATGTTTAACGTTTTCGTTCCGCCACCAACATATCGTTCCTGAACCGGTTTGGAACGTAAAATACTGTTCGTTCTTATTGTTCCGGCAGTGTTTGGCGGGCCTATCAAGTCTATTTTTGTGGTCTATACCTTAGAATAGACGTACTCATTACTATTTGCCCTTGATTTACACCGTAGCTAGTCTATGCCCAAAAATAATAAATCACAGGCGGCATCCAAAAACATTCAGATGGGCTATCCATACCACATAGCCTACAGCTTACTGGCCATGATAAATATGATAAATAATTTCTTATCAAAAACATTTCTGGATAAGTGCTAGAAACTCCTTACCTGGTTGTAAGTTTTATCCATATGGAGATCTTCAAAGGCTTGCTCAATAATTCCTAACCCTGTTTATAAGCGAGCATGTTATATCCTGTCTGTTGCTGACAAATATAGGCCTACCACAAACTTTCTATTTAACTCTATAATTAAATTATAATTGCGCAAACACTTAAAATCCCGACTTTAAAACGACAAGGCGTGGACAGGCAAAATAGGCTATAGGCTTTTATGTTGTGGTGGAAATAGGAAATCGTGACAGCTGCCTGGATTGAGCGTAGCGGGCGGAGATGGGAACGCACAACTGGAAATAGTCTTTTTTCCCCCTGACATAGGCTATGCTTTTGTACAATTTTTTAATATATATAGAGAACGAAAAAAAAACGTTATTACCCGGTTTTATGGATTTCAGAATAACGTCCATTTTGTTTCTCGTAAAAATCAGTTCGTTTTCGGTTTTCGTTTTTGTTCCTTGAACCGGTTCAGAGCCCTGGCATTAAGCGTCAGTAGAAGAATGATGATCATTTGTGATAAGCATCATGTTAAAAATCAGGATTGTGCTGGTATTAATAAAGCATTTACACCTTCTAAAACAGCCAGAAGTTTTATGCCTCCGAGACGTGACTGGGACCACATGAGCTTTTCTAATGCCCTTTGTATGGAGAATGCAGGATTGTTTTGATTGCCGGCCAACGACCAAGTGCCTCGTCAAGCGCCTTCATGCTTGAAAAGTGCAGTGAATTATTTTTAAAACAAGATGTGACAAGATATTACAGCCATATTAACAGAGGATCCCATTCACACAGGTTTAGGACTGGCTGTGGTAAATTCTCCACAAGTTGCTTAAAGAGCAAACTTAAATTAAAAGTTGCTGTAAACTTTAGTGACATACTACATTTTTTTACCACATGGTGCATTTGGTCAGGACTAATTTCCCTGGTAATAGTTACATCACCCCATCTCACCACATAAAACGAATCCCATCCGAATAGGACCAAAAACAGAACAGCAAAAGAAAGAGGATGGTTCTTAAATATCTTAAAATAAATATTCTGTCTACTGCTCACACTAATCTTAAACAGCTCATACTAATCTTAACTATCAGTTTACACATCAGTATATGGACAGTCGGGCATTTTTAAAAAAAAAAAAAAAAAAACACACAAGAAAAGGGTGTTAAGTCACTTACTGCGTTGGCAATGACGTAGGGTCCAGCAGCGCTCGCTGAAGTGCATGTTGATGGTGGTGAGTGGACAGGTGGTCTTTCCTCTAACCGTACCAGGGCAGACGTCGCCACACTCGCGCTCATTCTTGTTCGCCACGATGTAGTTGTCCTCCACCGAATCCAGCACTTTGGACCAGTCGAGCGTGGCCAGATAGCACAGGTCTGGGTTCTTCTCCACCCGCACGGCGCCACGCGTGATGTTGGTCAGGCTCTGCAGGCCGATCTCCTTCAGCTGCAGCATCTCGAAGAGCACGAGGGCGTAGTTGAAGAACAGGTTGTTGCCGCGGATGACCGTCAGGTTGGGAAAGAGGTCGCTCAGGCTCTCCAGGCCGTAGACACGGAAGAGCAGAAGGTAGTCTGTGATCATGGTGAGGTTGGGGAAGCTGAGGCCGCGGAAGTCCTCCGGCTTGGTTTTAAACATGAGCAGGATCTTTAGATGGCCCTCAATCACTGTGCAGTTCTTTAGTAACGCCAGATCTGTTGTGTTGTTCCGGATGTCCATGCTGGAACAGACTGGGGATGGGACAGCAGAAGGGATGATGCCAGGAAAGGAAAAGAGGAAAAACAATTTAGTAATTTGACAAACGAGAATAACATAAATCACTTAGGGCCTTACATATTTTTGGCAACCTAATAACACCAGTCAGGAGGAAAAAAAAACTACAACAAAAAGTACAACTGACATAACATATGATAGGTATACGTTCTTAACAGATCACATGACATTGTCAACAGCTAAAATCATTACTGTACGTATGGTTTTTAATTTTCTAAAAATACAATTTGGGCAAGAACAAAATGACTGAGGCAATTACGTTAGCAAGGTGACAAAATACAATATATACGAGAGGGAGACATTTTAGGCAGATGAAACTGCAAAGTGAAAACTGCAAAACTTGTCATGGACTTGTAAAACTGTCAATAAAATATACAACGGAAATTTTATGCCAGTTGACCAAGGTCCAAGATGAAAATCACTTCCTCTTAGAGGTCTTTGCTATTTAATTAAATGGACTGTATTAGCAAGATAACAAAATAAGGTTATTTTGTTCTAATTCGTTTATTTAATGTACTTTTGCTAACATATTTGTATTAATCTATACTCCGTTTCATTTCACTTTGTATTGAACCATGACTTGGCTTCAATAGCCCACAAATCATTTACCGCACACAGGTGGTGGCTACCTCTTGTTGTCCCTAGATTTGTTGCCCCCACCCCCATCAGCAGCACTGCCCGCAATCAACAACTCCTCTCAGTCAACGCCGTTTCCCTGCCTGTGGGTGGCTGCTGGTCTAGCCTGCCCCGTCCCCTCTAGTCCCCGAAGCGGCTGGCTTCCTGGCTGGCATGTGATGTAATGAGGCTAACGACGGCAATAAAGCCTCCCTCCTGCCGCTCCGGCATTCCTGCCCGGGCTTAGCAGTTAGCAACACTGGTGGACCACCAGGCCAGCAGCCACACAAGACCTCTCTGCATAACAACTTTGGACAGACACCAACATAGAGTTAATGTAAAGAATTCATATAAAGATCTATACATTGCATAGATTTACATAGATAAATATAGATTGTATAGATTTTCAATCAGAAAAGAATTCTTTTAATCAGACAAAGCAAGTACACACTGCTCAACAAGAGCGTTTTAAATGCATGTAAAATGTGCATAAGCCTGTGCATATGACCCAAGAGGCCTAGATGCTCAGGCGCTGAAATATGCGCTATTAAGCACTCAGTCATGCCAAAACAACAACATTGACGACAATTAAACACATACAAAGCAGCAAGTCTCAATAGCCTATTAGGAAAAGAGGACAGTCCACAGTCCCCCCTTCGGGAGAGGAGACAAATCCCACTGCGCTTGATAGCTGGTTCCCACGTCAGTTGATGTGAATAACACACATGAATGAAGACTGTAATGTGGAACTTTGATACAGGTTCAATGACCATACAAGAGATCTGCCCGACTGAGCCCATTCCAGGGACAGGGGCAACGGGGAAGCCACAGAGCCCAGGCACATGTAGGCACAGACAGACCCTCCTGACTGTTAACAAACAAATGCAAACTGTGTGTTTACGGCCCTCGCAGGGGCAACCCTGCTATGGAGAATTGGGGAACAATTTGATATTGGGGCAAGTCCTGGAAAAACAGTGTGAAGCAGTGGAAAGCTAAACCATGAGGAGGAGGGGGAAGGCAGACTCCCTCTGCACGCTCTCTCTCTCTTTACTACAAAAACGCGTACACACGCACACAGGGCCATATTTGCCATCCGTAGGCCTATATGGTTTTGGCCGGAAGACTATTTTTAGCATCGCATTGCCAATTGAGAATCTAATACGCTTCACAGGGACAGAGACAGGCCCTTTAACACTTGGCACAGGGGCTGCACCATAAATAACAAACATCCAGAGAAAGACGCAGAGAGTGAGTAGTGCCTTTAGGAATTACCTCGACTGGCACTTACTATGACTATAATGCATTACAGTCACAGCATTAATCAACTAACTTCATCACAAGCTATTCTAATAATTTGTTATAGTATGAAATAAGAAAAAATGAGTTTATTATTTTAAACTCTGTAACTAAGCTTTGAACTTGAGTAACTAACTTCCATCCAAAGGATATCTGGAAGTAAGTAAACTCTAGAGGCAACATTTCAGATGAAGGAAAAGTTCAGAACTTGTTTTTATATGTACATTTATTTGACACTCATAATTAAATAAATTTGACACTCAGCTTTAATCCTGAGCCTGCATCTGGTTTTTGTTTATCTTTAGACTGAGAAAAAGAGGTAAAAGTAAAATGCAGACAGGTAGGAAACTGAAAAACATAAAAAAAATTAAAAAAAAATGGAGAACACTGAAAACAAATGTACATTTTTCTAAATTCTCTGACCCAAGTTCTTGTAGTTTGCAAATGTTCTTAGGTAATATAATGCTGATTTAGTGATTGCTTTCATGTGACTGTCTAAGTTGTCTACGTTTAGCTTACCGTCAATGAAAACACCAAGATTGTTAAATAGATTATTGTGAGAAGGATTTTGAATGTTACATTTTTTTTTTTAAAGGTTAAAGAACAAAAATCATACTGTGTGAAGTCTGTACTGTGAAACCTTAGAAACTGTTGCCAGGTCAGCGATGTTGTTGAAATCTGACAAAGACAAATGATTTGAGACAAACCATTATGAAAGAAAAGGGTGGTTGGAGCTGGTGGCCAACGGGGAAATGCCCCTGTGCAGGAGGCTTTGATAAAACCTTTGATAAAAAACAAAATTGCTTTGGCCTGAAGGAAAGTCCTGGACTTTGGTATATATATTGCCATATGAACTATACAAGGGGAGTAGGCTGCAAGTTCTTGGAAGATAAAAGTAAAAAGAAAGGTGGAAAAAATATTATTATGAGACCTCACAAAAAAACTCTTTTGTGGTGTGAATCACAGGCATTATCAGTGTGCCATTTCCTCCAGAGTTATTATTTGTTAAAACAGTGAAGGCTGAAAAACATGTTTGCGGGACAGAATTAGAACATTTCATATGATTTCATTTCCTGTGTCAGAAGGATGAGTGGCCTGTGCAAATTAAAAACAAGAAGCACCCCCCACCTCACAGAGCTTGAACAACAAAACTTGCTACTACACTACAAGTACAAAGCACACCAACCCCAATCTAATCTTTAGATAGCCTTGATAGATAGGGTTGTTCTAACTGGCTCTTTAGCTTACCAACTTGATGCCAAGAAGCAGTCTAGGTATTACAATCATGTCAACATTTTCAGTCCCCCCACCCCCCTCCTCCTCAGCCTCCAAAATAATATCAAACAAAGGCAACTATGTGGTGAAACACAAAGGTGATTTATTCTCAAACAATGATGGTTAAGGTCAATTGTCCATATTGTGGGTTTGATACAGGTGATAGTTGGGTCTTTTAGGCAAGGCAAGTTTATTTATATGAGGCATTTCATACACTGACGAGTCAGTTCAATATGCTTTACAAATATAAAGGCAAAGAGTAGTGATTAGATTAAAAAATGACAAATAATGAAGAAAAAAAGCAAAGCAGGTGGATGAAAGTCGAAAATAAGTGGTTGAAATAAGTTACATAGAAATACATTAATGAAATAAAGTAATAAAAGGTTAAAGGTAAGTAAAAACTACTAAAATATTTAGCTCTATTAAACAGAGAGCTTCTGCAAATAGCTTAGTCTTTAGTCTACTTTTGAAACTGGCTACAGTAGGGGCTTTTTGGATGTCATCTGGGAGTTGGTTCCATAGCTGACCTGCATAGGCTGCTTCATCACATTTTGATCTAACGGACTGCTTTACCAGCAAATTTTTCTGATGCAATCTGATTGGGTCATATTGCTGAAACAAATCAGAAAGGACTTGGACACAAGCAGCAGAGCTTTAAAATCAATTCTATAGCTTACTGGGAGCCAGTTGAAGGGATCTTAGTTTGTGCTCTGTTGCTTCTGTTCTGGTGAGAACCCTAGACATTGCATTTTGAATCAGCTGAAGCTGTTTGAAGGCCTTTTTTGGCTTTAAAAAGACCAGTGCAATAGTGAACCCCACTGGAAATAAAGGCATGGATTCATCTCTCCAAATCATTGACACAAGTCCTCATAGTTTGGCATAGTGATTGCTTTCATGTGACTGTCTAAGTTTAGCTCACTGTCAATGGAAAAATGATTTAATGATCTTGGTGTCATCATGAAAAGGACTTTAAATTTGTTACATTAAAAAAAAAGTTTACAAAAAAAAAAAAAAAATACTGTGTGAAGTCTGTACTGTGAGACCTTGGAAACTGTTGCCAGGTCAGCAATGTTGTTGAAATCTGACAAAGACGAGTGATTTAAAACAAACCGTTATGAACACTGGCATGCACTGAGGACACTTTATGGGCTTTATCACTTTGTCACTGTGTCTAAGCGTGCTCAAGTCAATAGAAACTGAGTGAAAAGCAAAGAACATTACTTTGATTGACAACTATTCATCAATGACCTGCTATGCATCTCCAGGACATCAAATGTTATTATAATAACACTTCCTCCTATTCCTCTCCATGCACAAATAGATTTGTTACCATTAGGCTTGATTACTCTAATGCACTGTTCTCTGAGTGTACTAATACCTGCATTAAAAACCTACAACTAATACAAAATGCTGCAGCTCGGCTGCAAAAACAAATCTCAGCTACTGTTGCCTTTTTTTTTTTTTTTTTTGAATTTATTTAAAAATACTCCCGCTAACATATAAAGCCCTCAATGGCCTTGCTCCAACATCTACCAATGATTTACTTATTTTACACTACCTATTGAGACCCATATGATCCCAGAATGTTGGTCCCCTAGTTATCCTAGGAATATGAAAATATATCATAAGTGGAAGAGCATAAGAGGAATGCTGCCGTACGCGTATCTTGTGGAATAGGCTTCCCCGGCCAAATTTGACAATTGGACACTCTCAATAAATTTAATACATTTACAAAAACTTTCCGATTTACTGCCCCTCTTTGAAATGGTGGGTGGTAAACCACCACTCCTCATGGGTCTTACTCGGGAAGGACTGCATGTGCTGTTACCTTCAATTTAAGGCACTGGCCATCTCTGCAGTAGTGTTGGCTTGCAGCACATATTCTACCCATGCTACTTATGCTTTACAGCTTAGAGCTGCCACAAAACCTTCCATGCGTCATGGCGCAAAAGCCTCTCTCTCTCTCCCACCCCTAATACCACATAAATATTTATGCATCTATGCGCATACTATAACACATATACTGAAATGTAAATCACGTAGACAGCTCTAACTAATTTGCTTTTGTCCATCCATGTCACTATTACTTTTACTGATTGTCATCCTCGTCTCCCACCGCCTAAAACTCAGCAGCTCCTCTCTGAATGGACTGAGATCAATTTCATAGGAGACCCTTGACAAGATCGACCCAGCTTCTTCTAAGCCCTTGCAACTGATTCCTTCACTAAGGCACGACCTAACTAGACTCTTTGAATGTCACGGCTGTGATTTATCTCCATCTTTGACTTTAGAGTCATGTCAGGCTGCTACTACACTGTCCTGAACTTTCAACAATCTTTGGCTCTGCCCTGATATGGGACTATGGTTTAGGATTATTATTATGCTCAATTAACTTCATTGACAAATTGCTGTCCACTATCTGCTATCTGATTAGACCACTGAGTCGTGCTTCTGCCACAGGTTTCTGCTTAGACTGATGCAAATAAATAAAAATATGTATATAAGTTTTTTCTTGTCCCTGTTGCAGTTCAGTGCCATGAGACAAGACAATTGAACACGGCGCGAGATAAATAAAATTGAACTGAATTCTACCGTGCAAATCATTAAAGCCATTAATTGCAAATTCATTAATAATTTATTACAAATTCATTAAAAAAGGGAACTGTGACTGGAGTCAACCCACACCCCTCCTCACCTCCTATAATTTTGATGGCTAACCATATCGCTAATATTTTCTTGAGCCATTGAACACAATACAACGCAACAAGATTACAGAAGCTTGGCTGCTTGTTCCTGTGGAGAGTAGACAGGAATACACCGCAAATCAGGTATGGCCACACAGGGCATTGATAGCAAAATTATGCTATAGATTTTAGATCAACGCAGCCAGGTTACCGATGGAGAGTCAAAGTTCAAGGTTTATTTCTTAATACAATGACGTCAAGGGAGACACAGGCTACCGCACATGCAGTGTCTATAACCTGAAATCTGACTAGCCGTTTAGTAGGTCCTAGGTTATATACAAGAACTTCAAAGCAGTTTAAAAACAAAGGACAGCAGTCAAACAGAGGTGGGCGTGGATTTTTCTGTCTGTATGCATGGAGACTACTCTAAATGTAAATGTAGGTCTCACCTGGCCAGGAAGAGGCCTGGCTTGAGTCCACTAACAAAGGCAGATAGTTCACACCTCAAAAGTTGGAGACACTTTGTCTGACAGATAATATATACAAAATAATTCCTTTCAGCATGTTTAAACTAAATGACGCAACTCTTGTCATGAGTGACAAAACCAGGAGGGCTGGACGGCACACTGGGGAGAATTTCCCCCCCCCCACAAGGCTGCAGAGTGTGCAGGGACAGAAGGACATTTCCTTCATGACCCCTGAGAGTACAACAGAAACAAGCCGAAATGTTTCTAATCTGTTGGATATAAAGTCCTTTCCATAAGGTAAGAGGAGCACTTTCTGACAGATTACAAAATATCCACCAAACAAAATTACAAAATATCCACCAAACACAACAGATGTGTGATTCTCTGTGAAAGTTGGGTGGCTCATTGGTTAAACTAAAAGAGCTTTAACTGAGGCCCCAAATAGTTTCACTCTTCCCTACAGCAGTTCACTCATGAGCCTGAGAGGAACAAGAAGGGGGCCAGCTTCGCAATTACACAACTTGTTTATGTTCAATCTGCCCTCTGAATCTCGCACAGACTGGTTGGATGATATTACCCAATCACTTCTCTTACAGTTTTAATGAAAAAGGTGGTGTATACTCTTGGATTCTCATTTGGGCGATATGTTAGTAGGCTAAGAACATTTGTATCTTCAAAGAACAGTAGCCACACAGGCCAGGAATCCCATTGTACTGGTTGACGGAGGGATCCACAAGGTATCAAATCTAGCACTGTGCACTGGCCTACTAGCAGAGTTACCAGCTATTTAAACAGAAGACAGTCTAAGCTCAAACTTTAAAAACTGTGTCAAAGAATCCACAAGCAAAAAAAAAAAAAAAAAAAAAAAAAAGACTAAATCAACCTGGAAAAGCTTATGACTTGAAGGATAAATTGATTACACAGCATCCATAATTTGCCATACTGTAAAAGGAACAGGCACCAACTCAACTAGAATAAACATTTGAGTTTATCCGTGATGTCAGTGGCCATAATAGAATGGGTACTGACAGGTCAAATCATTTTGAAATACAACCAACCAGGAGGAGGAACTTGATTCACACTCAAATGTTCCTTCCTCATTCCCACCCAGACCCCATACAAGTCACATCTGCAGGATAAACATTGTAAGTTACCAATAATGATCCAATATCCTGCCACTAAGATGAGGCCAAAGGCAATAATAACTGAACTGAATACTAGCCAATGTTTCTCTAAGATTTAATATGGCCAAGTGTGTCAGAAGCATGGCTTTATTTATTTATCTTTCCTATTTCAAGCGCTGCCTACAAGCCTAGACAACGGTGAGAAATACTTTGATGAGGAAACACCAAAGGATAAAATGTTAATAGTCTAAAATGTTAAAGACTAAAATATCAATTATCAGAAATGTTTATCTCAACCTAAAATGTCAACCAAAGCCATGATGCGCTGGGATGAGTTGTAAGATGCACTTAGTTGCAAACCTTAAGATTTGTTTTTAAGACATTAAGTTCACATTGCAACTGATGTACAGTAAATGTACTCAAATCTCCCAAATGCTTGCAACATTTCAGGGTGTCATTTGTCTTTGGTATTTAAGTGAAAATGAAGTGGGGGAAGGCAACTAACTTAAAGAAATATCCACTTAAGAGCCAACTACAAAACGTGGCTTTAATTCTTTATTAATAACAGCTTGCAACATGTGAAAAACAAACCAAAATGTAATGTATTTAAATGCTCTATGCATTAAAAACTTAATCAACACAACCCATTACTATGAATGAAGTAACCTGATGCAGCGCACCTTTCAACCAGAGATAAAACGCTAGCTAACTTGAAGTAAAAAAGTGTATTAAGAAATAAGTGAAAATATTTGGATATATTTGCCATCATGCATCAAGGCTGCCATAAAGTAAATGCTCAGTCTCATCATGGAATATTTCGTCACATGACAGTGATGTTTCCTATGTTATAAATGTACGTGAATCAAATCAACGACATAGGGACTTCAGCAAAAAGGACCCATGGATCAGCCTGACAATTTCTAGCAATCAGTTACCACATGACCAGAATGGATAAAACTCTAGGTTCTAGGTTTTTTTTTCTCCGAAAACAAAACTGTAAAAGGTAGCATGAAATAAAGTGATTGCATTGAAATATTCAAGTAATTCATAAGTAAATTAATCTTTTAAACAGCTTATAGCAACACGTACCTTCTCCATTTGTTGACTGACAACTCCATAAAACGCAGACAGACGCCACCAAAACAATCAAAGTCCGAAGCCGCATTCTGACTCCAGTAGATATGAACTAGCAGTCCAGTGCGTCGAGGATCAATTAATGGACAATCCGAAAAGAGTAGCGTCTAATGCAGTTTGTTTATTAAAACAACGACATATGGCTGATAAAAGTCCTGTCACCCCCCAAAATGGGCGGAGAAGAAAGTCCAACGTGTTCAATTCCCCAGCATTCAGCTAGTTTGCTAGCTAGCTAGCATAACTCGTTGATCTGAAAAGATTGTTTAGCTAACGTTTGCTGACTGCTTTAACTACACAAGTCTAAGGATTCAAAATACCCATATATCTGTAAGAGAATATATACAGGCAACATCGTGAATCAATGTCAGCACAGTCTAGCCTTTAAAGTAGTTGCATCAGTTCAATTGTGTTTTCTGAAATCCTCGTTTCCTCGAGAAAAATCCGTAGCAAGCTCGTAGCAAACCACCCGCGAATCAGATCAGGACTGTCTACAGCTAGCAAGCTAGTTAGCTGTGCTGCTAGCTAGCAAGGTGGCTACTCGCACAGGCCAAAATAAAGTTTTTTCACAGTCTGAGAAAACCCTTTTAAACTTGCCGTTTCAAAAGGAGCTAAATATGAACAAACTGAAATTCAGTCAATCGTAAAATGGCTCACAATGCAAGGTATATTTCCGTGCCTGGTAAACTAATCCTAATTAGTTGTTCTTCTGAGTTCCTGCTGACAACTGCCCATATAATGTTAACGTTAGCTTGCAAGCGTGGCGTAGTAAATCCACGGGTCAATGCGCTTTGCGTGCTTCAGAGGTCCTATCATACTATACTACCTTATATAAACAGTAATGTTTATTACAGAAGTGCGGCAAATGGCAGAATAGCAGTTACTAAACTCCACCATCGAGCGTTTTACGTGCACGAAGAGAAGGCCGTCCCCGTGTTGCTGGCTCAACTCTGTGCTGAGATTTCAGCCAGGCGTCCACCTCAATGCTTGCCTTCTCGTCGGAGCTACGTGGTTAGCGACCCATTCTGTAATTCTTAGCCGTTTAAACCAAGTGCTTCGTCTTGGCGGTAATCAAACCGTGTCTTCTGATACAAACTGCAAATTCACTGAGACGAGAATAGACACTGAATAAAACGAATAATATTCCCCCCTAAGAGGTAGCTACGTTAGAAGATTGACATGCCCCTTCTCTCTCCAAGGATCCCCTTTCCTGTCTTTGCGCCAGTAAACAAGACCTGCCAGAGAGCCAGACGGGGGTTGAGGGGAAATATGGACTGGATTATGCCTGAACAGGAGGTTGGCATAACGTTACTCGGAGCTGTGGACACCTCTAACTTGGGGACTAGTTGGCAGTATTTCAATTAAATGAATTAAGTAAAAAATATTATTATTGTATAGCAAAATATTTAGCCAGACAATCGCTATCAAACTGCTATTTTAATGTTATTGTTATGAACGAACCAAAGCAATCAAATCGGAGTAAGACTAGCAGCATACTAAACTTGATAAAAATGATATATTTCCCTAAAGCAAAAGAGCTTACTTTTTCATACGTTTTCATAAATAAGATTTTTTTAAATATAGGCTACCTACCCAGGCCAATAATAACCTAAAACGTATTAATCTCTGTTGTTTGGTTGGCCTATAGGCTATTAAAATATTACGCTATTATCAAATTCAATAGAGCAGAAACAATGTCATAGTGGGATATTTGAGATGGTGGCTTGGGATGATGGAGACTGTGGCCTGTACGCCTTCCTGTGTCGTTGAATTGCTGGTCTCAAAACTTTTAGCTATAATATTGTGAACAAGTTTGTTCATTTAGGCAATTCGCTGGGCAAAAAAGACATTACTGAAATATTTATAACCA
>JAGFZM010002139.1:94361-151169 GCA_017657215.1 Limnothrissa miodon | reverse complement strand
ATGGTCTGTGTTTCTGTTTAAAAAAAAAAAAATAAAAAAAAAAATAATAATAATAATTAAAAAAAAAAAAAAAAAAAGATTGAGGTCAAGAAAAAAACGAAACAATAGATTAACCACAAAAGTCTATCTTTAACTTATGTAGATAACCTTCGAATTAAGTACATAATTGTAGCTTCTGCGGGCGTCTCCCGAGCTTCCCACTCCCTGGTGGCCCTACGGGCAAGGGCACATCCTTTCAGTCCCGCAGCAGTGTGACCCACGTGAGCCATCCCGGTCCTTGGCTGACACACACACACACACACTGCTGCTGCTGCTGCTACTTCCCTGTGCTGGAGCTCCTGTGCCAGTGCTCTGTCCACGCATATTAGCTCAGAGGCGGCTAAAAAAAGGCCCGAGAGTCTCTGGGAGTCCAAGGGAGTCTCTGGTCGCAAACAAAAGCACTCTCCGTGAGCTGGCTCGGGGAGGTTGAGGGGTGAGAGAAGATGATAAAAGTGTGTGTGTGTGAGTTAGTGAGTGTGTGTGTGTTGTGAGTGAGTGAGTTTGTGTGTGTGTGAGAACTACTGGAGGTAAGGGTGGGTCGGGTGTTGCATCCTCGTCTCTCCTCAGTCATCCGAGTTGGCCTGAGAATTGCCGTCCCCTGACCCACCCTTTAAAAAAAAAAAAGAAAGAAAGGAAAAAGGCCAAAAAAAGGACCACCGAACACCTCACATCTATCCACTCCAAAAACCCATCATACCTTTACAAGCCCCCCCACCCCCACCCCACTGCCAGCCCCAGCCTGTGGGGAGTGTGGGTACAGTAGCAGGGGCTATACACAGCTGTCCTCCAACAGGGGCTCCTTGCCCTCGCAGACGCCACCCTGTGGTCCGTGCCCATGGCTCTGGGCGCCGTTGTTGTGCTTCTTGTAGCTGCCCGGCCGCAGGCTCAGGCCGTTGTGCTCGGGAATGAAGAGCGCCACCAGCAGGGAGAGCAGCACGGAGCAGGCGCCAAACAGGAAGGGAGGCCCCGGGATGATGGCACTCTGGTCGGGGGTGGGAAGCGATTTGTGCAAGTGATTGAAAATAATAAATAAAACTTTATTTTATTTTAAGGTTTAGCTATTAAGGTTCACCTGTCAGCTATTAATACATACCTAATTAATGTCTGTATTACTGAATTGTAATACAAATATTATGTAGAAGTCAAGGACTACTAAGTCCATATTAAGATCATATCAAGAATGAACGCCTAATTTATCATGAGCAAGAAATGTTTAAATAAATGGTCAACAAATGATTGATGTTGCTTAACACAAGCCTTACAAGTAACTTATACAGACATTGGGTATGTATTAGGCTAATATGTGAATCTTAAAATAAAGTGTTACCAAACTACTATATACAACATGCCGATGAGAAGATTTAGCCAGTATAGAGATTTAAAATTAAATAAATCAATTTTACATACAGCGACAAGACTGATTTACAGACAACAAACTCTAAAATAATAAACCAAAGGCCTAAACGGTCCTCACCTCATCAGTCGGGTTGGCCATGTTGGGCCTGGACCCTTTTCCAGGGCTCTCGGCCGGGTCCATCTCGTTGAGCTCCACGTGGAACAGATAGAAGACAAAGCCATACAGTGCAGGGCCCAGGCCATTGCACAAGCCCCGGATGCCTGTGATCATCCCCTGGACCACGCCTGCAGGAGCCAAACACACACACACACACACACACACACACACAGTGTCATTCACCTCGCTTATCTTACCTGCCTGCTCTGTAAGCTGGTAGTGTGGGGGGGTCAGGGCTGATGAGATTGAGTTACATGTTGGTTTTGATTTTTCTTGCTTGACTGTGGTTGTTACAGGATGTGTTTGCTCTGCGTGCTTCTGGTTGTTGGGCTACAGCAGTTGAATTGGATGGGGTGCAAACAACAGTATGGGATGAAGTGTGTGTGTGTGTGTGGTGCTACGGTATTGCTTGCTGCTGTGTGTGTGCGCACGTATGTGTGTGATGCTCTAGAAATGTGTAGGTTTTGATTCAACGTGCTCCTTGTTAGAGTCTGTAAAGCACCACGAGACAATTCTATCGTCAGCAGCGCTGCATAGATATTTGAACAGAATTTAAGGTGCATGTGTGTGTGTGTGTGTGTGTGTGTGTGTGTGTTCCCAGGAGATTGGTGCTGCTGGCTGAAGACGATGGCGATCACATACACACAAGCAATGATCTAACCTTGCTGGTCTGGGTCTGCATTCCGGGACACAATGGCACTGATGGCAGGGAATGTGATGCTGGACATGGCAGCAACGGCCCCCGCGGCCCACATCATCCTGAGAGATGGGGAGACGAGGACAGAAGGAGGAGGTTACTATAGAAACTATAAAAGAGTACAGAACTACAGGACTAGAATTAGAAGAGCTGATACCCACGTCTGGTATGTTTTTTAATGAGAAAATACTTAAGTTAATTTTGATGAAAGGAGCATAAAAATGTTTTAAAAGTGAATTTACAGGACAGTAAAAATGTGTAAACTAAACAAACCAGCAAAAAACTCTTATATAACATCCAAGATGCTAACATCAATGTAATTCAAGTTGATGCTAATATGTGGTTTACCATTAATGCTATGAGAAACACGGTGGGTTATGTTTAAGATAGCCAAAACATTTACTCAGGCACACCAAGCAAGGCAAAAATGATAAACAGGCCAACTGAAAGCCATCATTATTTTGTACAAAAACATGGGCAGTAGTCTTGATATACGAGTACAACTATGGTCAATGAAAACTGTAGATAATCAATTCAACACCATGACTCCCATCTTCACATCAGACCCCCATTTGGAGGCAAAAGATTTCAGTCAAACAACTTGAGCCCTCTAGTGGCTAAACTGCAGTAGTGCTAGTACTAACAGCAGGGAGAGACCCTAGGGAGAGACTCACCAGGGCTGGGAGCCGAAGCCATACCAGGCCAGCTGCAGGATCTGAAAGCCCAGACCCAGAAGGATAGTGTTTTTATTCCCTATGGATCTCATCAGGATTCCCAGCACCACCGTCTGGATGGGGACAAAGCACGGCTTTAGCACTACATAAATGGTGGACAAGCACAAGGTTACACACACACACACACAGCCAAGGTAGCAAACACACCTGAGCCAAGATGGACAGGATTCCCACCACAGCTATAAAGGCAGCAACCGTTTCTGAAGAGAATCCGATGACCTATAGGAGACACACAGGCACTAATCATCAAATTATATCAATTTAGCACATGATATGAGATGACCTAGTACACAATAGACTAGTTTTAACCTCCTTGACATCCATTATCAAATTGTACGCAGAGAACAACCTCTTATGAACTTACAAGGTTAGCTGTGCCCAGAGCTATAGAGATAAAAGTCAGGTAGATTAAAAAAAACAAAAAAACGGAAGCCTGTTCGATAGATATATATATATATATATATATATACACACACACACACACACACACACAGCTCTGGAAAAAAATAAGAGACCATTCTAAATGGGGTTTACTATTTAAAGTGGTCTTTTTTTCAGAGCTGTATATAATTATAGATGTAACCAATGTGATTAACAACTACGCATGACTAGAACTTTACGACAGTCAACTGTTAAAACATGCAGCCCAGTCAGTCCCTGGTCAAAAAATGTAACAAGTTTATTGAAGTTTTCAGTCAACAAAGCTCGCCAGCAGCTACTTCTATTTTAAGTCACCTGTATCTCATTCCATGAGGTGTACTGCAACCAGCCCACTGGGTTTGTGAGTATTACTTGCCCTACAGGTTCGCTTGACTGTTGTCAAGGAAGGTGAAACCGTTCTATAGGCCATACATCATTAAACACAACCACAATCATATCTGATACATTTGTCTGTTTTGAACACACTAAATTGGTCTGTTTTGAAAACACCAAAGTTGACAAATGAAAGCACTTTAAAATGCACATAAAGCACAAAAAAAAACACCTTTTGAGGTGAACTTGAGAGCATGCTAGAGGGTCTTAAGGTGTGGCAGGTGTGCAACGCTATCCGGCTTGCTTTAAAGGCTGACATGATTTAAACACCCCAGGTCCCAGTGAGTTCCTAGAAAGACACTCTGGGGTATGTTTACTCTAAGCCACGGGCCAGGCCCAGGCCTGTCTTGGCTGGATAGGAGGACACTCCAAAATGGTTTGACAAGGTGTGCAGTGGATCACACCCAGTCTACATATTCGTCCTATGTAAATAGTCAATGTAAATAATGTGAAACATGACGTATTGTGATAAGCAAAAGGTCTAGATATGGTGGCTCAATAAGAAAATGGCTTTCGTATTAATCTATCCATTTCAATCTACAGTGGTCAGTAACAAAATGGCTTCAGTGAGTGCACTCAAGCTTTTGTGAAGCCAAGACGCGCATGTCACGGTGTGAACCCCACCATACTATTTATTTATTTATTTATTTATTTATGTGTGTCCTTAAGTATGATTTGCTTTATGTTTTGTTTATTTTCAGACTGTTACCTAGGTGCACATGGGTTCAGTTTCTTTGTATTTACTTTTCATTTAAATGTAGGCCTTAGTTTGTTTGTAAACTACGCAGGTTTCCCCATAGAGGGGAGATAACTGGCACATTGCTGCCTTGATTGGCTGATTGCAGCCTGATTTGACCCTGATGGACAAAGCCATGTGATTGGCCATGTGAGCACCTGGGCTATTTAAACCCTCTTGGAGGGGAAGTGAGAGGTACCCTAGTTGTTGTGAACTGTTGGGTTTATCTTTTCTTTGTTTTTTTTTGTGTAAATCAATTGGTGACACAGTTTCTCATTTGTTTTATTGTTTGTGTTGTGTATGTTTAGTCTTTTTGAATTTCTTTTTCTTACATTTTTGTGTTTAGTTTAGCACTTGGTTTTGTTTGTTTTTTTGGTTAAATTAACTTATATATATTTTTCACCTTACTTTTTGTCACTGTCTTGGCTAAACTCTGCCAACCACGAGGCTACCCTACAATAGCGCATCAACCTGCAACGTGTTTGTCAACAACATGATACACAGCAGATTTCTGCTGTGTGGCACTGGGTGAATAAATGTACCAAATATCAGGGATAGCAGACTGTTCTTACTGCTGATGACACACTGCTGCATTGAGAATTAGGGCAGCCATATTTAAAACTGGCATACATACAATAAGTAGACTTGTGTGCAGGAGTGTGTGTGTGTGTGTTTCTTGCTTATGCCTCACCTGTCGGAGATAGAGGAAGAAGCTGGAGTACTGGCCAGCCTCGGGGAGATAGGACAGGAAGACGGTAATGCAGATAAGGAGGACAGTAGAGTCTTGGCCGACCTTCCGCAGTGACTGCAGAGAGCGACAACCACAGATTCAGAGAGAACTTTTTAACACCCTAGGTCTAGTTAAAACCAGGCCACACATTCTCAAAGGTCTTAGCAGTTATTCAACAAAAAACTACAACAGGCTATTCAGACAAAATTAATAAAAAGAACTTTTACATATTGATATAAACAAATACACACACACACTTTTTTCTCCTTTTTCATCATTTTCTTCTATCTGTGTAGCTTGATTGTTATCCCTTTGGATAAAAGCATCTGCTGAATGTATAAATATAATATAAATGTAAATAATGACTCTAAAGTGTCAGGAAGGTCGCTCAGGTGTAGGGATGAGACAATTACAGATTTTGATTATTGCAAGGGAAATACTTGCGATAATGCGATTATTATGAAATAATACATTTTAAATATCCTATTATTTATATCCTAATCGACCATATTATTAATATCCTAATCATATTATAAATATCCTACTGCTTCATTTAACTCCTGAGCAGTTTTTGAAGTGGGTGCAAAAGGCACAGACTTTGAGAAGGATTCTGTAACAGCTGGTTGTTGAACTGCAGCACCAGCTTTCGTTTAAAAGGTGAAAATGTGGTATGTCTTGATATTTCATATCAAAACATTTTTAATAGGTCTAGAGCTTCAGGCTGCAGGTTTACATTTACATTTATGCATTTAGCAGACGCTTTTATCCAAAGCGACTTACAAAACGAGGATAACAATCAAGCTACATAGCAGAAACCTTAAGGAGCATAGTGCTAGGGGATAGTGCTTCAGTTCATTTTAGTGCTAGGATAGAAGATGTTCTCTGAATAGCTGGGTCTTTAAGAGCTTTTTGAAGGCCTCCAGAGATGGCCCTGTTCTGATTGTTTTTGGTAGGTCATTCCACCAGCGTGGGACGACACATGAGAAGAGTCTGGATTGCCTTGGGCGAGGTGCTGGGACTGCCAGTCGACAGTCATTGGAGGACCGGAGTTGTCGGGGGGTAGCCTGAGCTTTTATGAGAGCGCTTAGATAAAAAGGGGCAGATCCTCTAAGCACTTTGATTTACAGGTTTTATCAGTTATAAAATCCCTCTAGCTCAGTCCTACCACCCCCACCCCCAACTTTGAATCCATCACTATGACAACACATACAGCTTAATAAGACACCTTACCGTCTCTGGCTAACCTACGTCACACAAACTCTTGATGTAGGCTACTTAAAACTCAACTTTCACCGCAAAGTTAGGCTATTGAGAATGGCCCGTTTATATAAATATCCCCTTGCAACTTAAGTGAAACTAAGTAACATGTCAATAACAATCTATATCTGTTATTGTACATTCAAATGAATAGAGCCAGGTGGTTGTTACTGAGATGACTTGTCATGTTCGAAGTGTTAAACTCTTCACGGCTACTTTTTTCCGGCAGCTTATAAAAATTGGATCCCCATCATCTTCAATGACCCCAAGGTAATTTTTGGGAAAACCAAACTCCCACTCTGGTGATTTTAGTCACTTTGTCGGACGAAATAGTTGTGTGTTCTCGGCTATTGCACCTCTCCTACTACCGCAGGTCATAGACTACTCATAAATGACAGTTTCATGCAAAGATTCTAGAGCGCTACACCACTCTACAATCTTTGGTTTCCTCTGGCAAAGAGTATATAACCCAAGAGGCGAAACTCAACAGAACGCCGTCACATCATGGGGGCAACTGTTTCTATGGAGCGTTCTATACTCTTTGCCTCCGGTGGTCACACGTGTGTTCTGCAGGTGCAACTTTATTTTTCTTCCGCGCGAATGTGCCAGTTGGTCTACGTTTTGGCAAAATGTATGTTATTAAAAAAAATGTTTTCGCGTAAATCGTGAAACTTTTAAATCGCCCCATCCCTACTCAGGTCCCTACTGTCCCTCTACAATAAAATGGTAATGTTGCATTTAATACTTATTGCATTGTTGTAGTGGGCTTAATGCAATATATCACAATGTAGTTTTATTCATGACCAAATTCTGGATTGCTGCAATATGGCCTAATTTTTGTTTATCAAGTCACGTCCTGGTGAGACGGGCTTAAGCATTCTACAATACAACACCATACTGTGTTGGATTTGCAGTTTTAGTCCAGTTTAGTTTTAAAAGCCCTTAAACAGAATGGGTTTTAAAAGAATTTAAATGGAATGGGTTTTAAAAGCATTTAAACGGAATGGGTTTCCCTCTGTGTCTTTCAGGACTTGGCTTGCAGTGGTCCTGAATGCTGTGAATGCTTTTAATGGGTTTTAAAAGCACTTAAAAGGAATGTGTTTTAAAAGCACTCAGGTGGTGTTACTCACGGCGAAGGGGTCGGCCTGCTCCCAGGAGATGGGTGCGCCCCAGGAGGCGGGCCTCATCTTCTCCGGCAGAGACTCTGGCACGGCCACCAGGATGAAGCAGATGTCCAGCAGGGCAATGGCTGTGGCCAGGATCACCACTAGTGTGTCGCCATAGGCCTGCGAAAGGTACGCGCCGATGGCCGGACTCGTCACCAGGCTGGCCGCAAATGTGGCCGACACCTACAGGGGCCCAGATAGACCAAAAAGGTCAGACAAGAGGAGTCCAAAATGAACACACCAGAACGTAACTTCTACTAAGTCTTGTACACACAGCATACAGGCATTAGGATTTATATACACAAGAACAACTGTCTGGAGCCTCCTAGCTATTACAGTTAAGCAAATAATGATACTTAGATGCAAGTTCCAGACAAATGGGGAGTTTGTTTGCTCGAGTTAATTGTAGTTTTCATAGGGCAGGGTTGAAACACCTCCCTGCTTGACTACGTCCCCAGAAAAGATAAACGTTTTGAATTGGAAATATAATTTCAAATGTTGCTTTACAAAGCTTATGACTCTCTAGCAAACTATCAGAGCAGAAACACTGCTAAGTGTGCAAACCACCAGGACACTTCTTTCAAGTCTTTTAACCTTTCCAATCACATTTTTAATGTCACAATCCCAATTAATATCTCTTACCACCCACATCACAAGTTATTTGAAATAATGTTTCTGACATTTCCTAATGCACATTGGTATGTGCTGAGCAAAAAAAAAAAATTCACAGATGAGTTAAATATAGCCATACTGTAACACCTTTCTCAATGCAGAAGTAAGATTGACACAGGATGCCTTACGTGGCATGGGCATAATGCAAGAACCCCTTAGTTTTGGTCAGAGGAGAAGAACAAGCTACCAACACTAACGTGGAGTCATACTATTACCAAATATGGTCACGCTCACCAAGCCATAGGCGGTGCTTCTCTCATGCTCCTGTGTGATGTCAGCTACATATGCAAAGATGACGGAGAAGGTGACAGCAAAGACGCCGGACATGGAAATAACGGCGAAGTACCACCTGTGAGAACAGCACAAACACCTCATTAGATCAAATACACCACACAACGGTTTGCCTTGTTGCACAAAATGAATTAACACTGCCGTTGGTAATACTTGGAAAATATTCAGTCAGTCATTCACCACAATAGATTATCAGTAATACATTTACAGTTTGGAAAATATCAGTTTCATGTTATATATTACATAGAACTTTTGCCAGTGTGCAACAGCATTAGCTGCGCGGAAATGACTAGAGATATCAGCAGCATTAAATATCAGCAGCATCTCTAAGAGCTAGGGAAAAAAACAGTTTAGAGCTTTTAAAATCCTGTAGTTTGAGCCTCATCATCTGGACGATCTAGCCGCAGTTAAAAAGCTGGGTGTACATGCACACGTCACTCACCAGGGGCTGATCTTCATGAGAGGGATGGGGGCGCACGTGAAGAAGACTGTGAGAAGCAGAAAGGACTTGCGGCCCCACACATCTGAGAGTGCCCCAATCAGCGGAGCACTCAAGAAGGACAACAGACCCTGACACAAGGACAAAGGAGGGAGACGTTTAAATGAATAACTAAATAAATAAAAGCTAGAGAAAATATACATGTACAGTAACTAGATATTTTAAATATGATAAAGGCCCTTCCCCTAGCCCATCTGTTCGCTTTGTATTGTGTAAAAGTGAGTAGGGGGTGTGGTGGAAGTTCGGTCTGACGAGAGAGCTACCGTCATTGATCAGAAGCCTTCTCTGTAAACTTAAATTGATTTGTCTGTCTATATCTCAGTAGTGCGAGTGCCTTGGTTACCATAGGCAAAGCACAAGTAAGCCAGAGCTGTAAATAGGTAGTTTTCTCTACTGCTCTAATGTAGGCCTACCCAGCATCTCTGCAGCCATGATGAAACGAAAATGTACGTTCACAGAGGAATTAAGAAAGTAATTCCTATGTTTTCGTCTTAGTCATGATGCATGTAAAGCTTGCCGTGCTGCCATGGCATTGTTGTTTACATAGGGACATACAACAAAACATTTAATATGTCAAAGATGTTAAACAGCCTTTTGAGGCAGTGTTTTTAAGGGCCTGTTAGAGTTGATAAGGGCAAATCCTGTAAAGCTTTTTTTCCTACAGTCAATGTCAGTGGATTAAACTCCTCTTTTTCTGTCCCATGTCTGTTCATCCCATGTTATCTGAAGTCAACATCGGGCAAGCTTCCTGTTTCTGTGCATCACTACAGCATGCAATTCTTCTGCTGGCATCGCAGCTTGTTCTCTCAGAAATTCCCCGTCGGTGCGTTTTAATCCACTGGTATTTGAGTGCACCTTGAGTGCATGTTAAATTAGCATAATGTTTTCCCAAGCTAATTAAATTAGCATTAGTTTCTGCTGATGTATTGTGTACACCACATCAAACAAATTAGATCCCAGGGTGTTCAAAAGGTCCTGTTGAACATGACCAAGGAGAACAGCAGTTTGTGGGAGGCCATTGCTGGTTATCAAACAAAAAATACACGTCCCTCTGACAGAGGTCAGATGGGGTAAAAGCTCTTATCTGCTCCCATGAGACAAAGTGAGAGAGAGCTTGGTTATCTCACCTTGACTCCATGAATAAGGCCATTCATCAGGAATGTGTGGTGGGGAAATGTCTGATGTAAAACCTGAAACGAGAAAGATGGCAAAAAGAGCTTGATCTACAGTACTGCAAATACCCATCAGAATTAGAATCAGTTTTATTGGCCAAGTACACTTGCACTTGCATTGCATAAATTTGACTCCTGTAGGCGTTTTGCTCTCTAGAGAAGCTACAAGGACATCCACTGGTATACATACAATGTAAGAACTACAACAATAGACAATAAACAATATACTTTACATGGGCAACTATCAACACAAGCAATACATTATGCAAGCGTTTTGTAAAATATAAGAAAGAAGAAAGAAATGGAAACATGTAATGCAGTTGTGGTGCTCCACTGTCTGTATCGATGAACGGATCAGCGTTTCACATAGGTACTGAATATAAGCAGGCACAACCATCTAAGTCTGTAGCACTGAAATACATGGAGTGCTCTCAATGCCTTGACCAAAGGCCCACAAACACACACCGTTTCACACATCTACCACAACTAGGGATGTAAATGGTTAACCTTTAACCGGTTTTTAACCGGTTAAAAGTTAAAAAAATAAAAAATAAAAAAAAACACATAATCGGTTGAAATGATCTGTAACCAGTTAAAAATGAGTCAGTCAGTTTGATCTGTCAAAAAACGTTTGTTTATTTACAGAAAAATAGAATACTCATCTTTTTTGAACTGCAGAGTGGTATCACATTTTCAGAGTAAATTGAATTTACAAAAGCACCCAGAGTATTCTTTCGAGATCAATTGAACTAGCTATATTAGACACGGCAGTGCAGTGAATATTCAAAAAAAAAAATATATATATTATATTTTGACACGGGTGTAAAATTGTATTTTGACGCTGCCATAACTAGGGTAACAAATAAACAGGTTAACCGGTTTTAACCGGTTTTAACAGTTTAATGAGGCGTCTTAACCAGTTAATCATATTTTTTTTTTTTTTTTTACATCCCTAACCACAACATCTATCCTGGGGAAATACCACTAGTAGCACTAGTTCTGTTGATTATGAGATACATGTATGCTGGCGTTTACGTGTATTTGACGACCATTCAGCCAGATAAAGAACAGTACTTGACTAAAGGGCTGGTTAATGATCTCCAAGGGGGCAAGGGTCACTTTCACTAAACACACACAGACAAAGTCAAGTGTGCTGTATTCAGAGACGAGTGGTTTGAATGAAACTTCAACGTAAACAGTGTCTGCGGCTAAATATGGGTTTATTCAAAGTTAGTAGTATACAAAGTCAGTCAGTCTCTCTCTCTCTCAAAGCATTTAAAACAATAAAACAAGATAAAATAGAAAAGTGATATAAAAAAATATCTAGATACGCATAAACATCACCTTAGTTCAAGGCCTAATCTTTTACAAAACCGCATAATCTAAATATAATTGATCTGGATTTGAAAATTCTATATTTAGCACCTGTGATCAGAGACCAGTTGTTCAAATGCGATCCTTTGTTTCACATGGCAACAACAATTCCCAATCTGTATTACTTTGTGAGTTTTTGAAAAACTGGGCCCAGGTGCACATAGGCCATAAATCTAATAATAATTGTTGGTATTTAAAACCAGAATGAAGATGATAATTAAAGTATGTTACCTACATTTTAACTTAGCAAATGAAAACCTATACAAAAATGGTAAAATAAAGTCTCGTCATAAACAAAATGTTTACTAAGCGAGTCGTTCTATGCTATGCAATTTTAGTAATTATTATTGTTAGTCATACAGACATGATTTAAGCTCCTACCATGGAGACTAGTAGTGTTATGAGTTGTCAAAAGTTGGCCACCATGCGCCAGTGATTTAAAATACCAGTTCAGATTTATCAGCAGAGACTGGAGTTTTTTTTTTGTTTTTTTTTTCCACAATAGACACCATATCAAAGACAGTCATGCATGCTGTAGGGTGAAAAAGTACTTATTTGAGGGACACTAGAATTCTGATTCAATGTTTTGGTATCAAAGTCAAATGTCATGCCTTATGGAGGTTATGACTATGTTTTACATTAGCTAGGCCTTGTCTAGTAAGAGGGGCTGATGAGCATTACTGTAAATAAAACGGCCATTTGACTAGGTCTCCTGTTCCATGAATGTAACCTACAAATTGCAATCAGGAGCTTATAATGTAACCAATGTTCTTTAAAACCAGTCATTAAAATGCAGAAGACGACCATAAAAGTTCCATGTTAAAAAAAAAATTATCAATGAAAGCGAACACATCTTGCAGTGGAAGTGTTAAACACAGATCTGTTGATAACCTGATTAAAAGAGGTACAAAAACATACATACAGTATACTTAAATAATCAGAATAATCTTAACTGACCACAATTGATCCCAAACTCATTTGTATAAATAGAAAAAAAGTGTGTGTTTGTGTGTGGGGAACAGCAACCAGCTTTTACAGCCAAAATACAAATCCTTTGCATTCACAACACAGGACAAGAGAGACGACCACGAAGAAGGAGTGTGAGACGAACATGAAGAGAGAGCTGACAGAGGGATAGAATTACACAAGTAAAGAAAAGCACAGACAAGCTTTAGCAGGACTTCTCTGTTATACATCTTCAGTGGTGATGGTGTTTTAGTCCTAATTTATGAATAGATACTAAGCTTCCAAGCCCCCCATAACAACCACTTAGTCAAACTGCACAAGACAAGTTCAGGTAAACAGGCTCCTCTAAAATGTCGCCACTTGCAGGTTACACATCAGCCTGGTACAAACATGGGGAATTTCCCACGTCAGCCCAAGGAATAAATGGATGGCGCTCCTGACAATAGACTTGTTTGATGTCGCTCTAATATTGCCTGAGCCATTAGCAGCACCAAAGCCCAGGCCAAGAGGCCTCGCTTTTTTTCCATCAACAAAACCCCTTGTGCGTCATGCAGTCCTCTCCATTTGATTAGGATTCAATTATTCATAGGCCTTAGTAAGACCACCCACATGACTCCACACGGGCCGAGGGGGAAATAAGCCGGGTCTGGTGCCCTGGGTTGAAGCAGGGCTGGCCCAGATGATGTGGGTCCAAACCATTGGGACTAGGATTCCCTTAAGCAGCATTGTATTCACTCTTGTAAAAGTGACTGTAACACCATTTACGGGCACCATCATTGCTTCACAACATGGAAGATGTGTTTGGCCCATAAAGGTTACCAAGGCCTGGGGCCGGTTGCACAAAGCACCTTAAGTTAAGGTTTTGCCTTAAAATCTGACTTAAGGTAACCTTAAAGTTAAGTCGGTTGCACAAAACATCCTCTTTAAGGTTTTCTTAAGATTTATCCTTAACTTGGTGTTATACTTAAGAAGTATACTTAAGAAATCCCTTAACCGTTGCACAAAAGACCTTAGACAGTTAGATAAGGAGAAAAATCTAAGGTACCTCTACAGCTCCCTTAACGCTACCTTAACTATCTCTTCGCTGAAAAGATGGCAGAGTTCATTGCAGTAATTCATAATCAGCGTATCCCTAGACGGTTGTACCGCGACCGGGAGAATCCATTGGACGTCCTTACAGACCAACAATTGATGATGGATTACCGATTTGACCGGCAGGCAATTGGTAATTTGTCCGTCTAATGTTGGACCATGCTACGTCCCGAAACTGCGCTCTGCCTGGTGTATACTTCAACTAGATTGCCTTGCAGTGTTTCGCGTTTGGGGCCGGTTGCACAAAGCACTGTAAAGATACGGGGCGATGTTAAAATAGCACTTAGATTTTCACAATTCTATCAATAACAGCTTTTAAAACTGATTTATTTACCGGTCAAACTTCAGATCAGTATTGCATATTGACACGATTTCCCTGGGTCTGGCTAGTATTACAAGCAGTATGGGATGACAAATTTTCATGTTTGAATTGTGAATGGTTTACGAGAAAATCTCAATGGTTCATTCGTCCCCCGGTTCAATATTGTCCCGGCTCTCAACTAATTTACCTCCTCCATTTTTGACAGTTTAGTTGACTAGTGGTAGGTCACCGTGGAAACTATAGAATTCTCGTGCCAGAAAACCCCTTTGAATGCAGTAAATCACTTAACGGATTTCCTTACCTAAGGATACCATTTAAGAAATTTTGTGCAACACTCTTAAATGAATTCCTTACCTAAGGAGAAATTAAGCCTTAAGGTTGATACTTAAGGAACAAAACTTAAGGTGCTTTGTGCAACTGGCCCCTGGTCTTAGAGTGGCTGAGCACCATCTGAGAGCCAAAGACAATTGGGTAGGATGGGTTATGTGTACTGTATGTGAAGAAGGCATGTGTCTATGTATGCATATGTGTGTGGAGGTGTTTTTGACAATGAGGTAACCTTCTGGTGCATCTCTTTGACAAGAAAGGAGAAGTGGCTGGAGAAGGCATGTTGAGTAAGTGGGACTAAATTTTTTTTTTTACCGTGAGCATGGGAGTGGTGAGTAGGCCCCAAGCAAAGAACTCCAGGAAGATGACCACCACTGCATGGTACACGCTGGGTTCGCCAATCCCCTGTGGCTAGGACACAGAAAAATACCAAAAGTTAGCAACATATCCATTAGAAATGAAGATCATAGATTATACATATTCTGCAGGGTATTCTGAAACACAGCATCACAATAATGCAAGCATCACAGCTGTCTGAAGACCTCAGAGAAATTATCCTAAGATACTAAAAAAGTGTGGACAGTGTAAAAGTAGGGCAGCTTGCTCTCCAGACTAAAACAACAACAAAATAACAAGAGCGTTTTTTCTGGTGTGTGTGTGTGAGTAAGAAGTGTGTGTGTGTGTATGTGTGTAGTCACTCCCAAGTGCGAGCAACACAAGAAGCAGGGCTCAGGTGTGGTGTGGCACAGAAACAAAACAAACACATAACCTTCCACCATGACCATTGACTTCTAATGATCACGACATGACTGAGCAGGTAATTTGCTAGAGGACAAGCTGCTTTCCAAATCTGTCTGACAAGAAGCACCTGCACAAACTCTTGCACTGTGAATCCATACATAGCCTAGATCTCAGTTGCCTCAGCTTTTGGTTTGCAATAATTCATTTATTCCTAGGCTTAAGTGTGTATTTTAAAAAAAGACTAAATCTCCAATAAGCTAGCTGAGGTGAAAAAGCTACCACAGGACATTTGAATAACAAAATTTATTGAAAGTACACCATCCTTACAACAGCAGTTTAACAATGCTACTGTGTGTGGACTGTAGCTATGGGTATTGCCAGTGCCTGAAATGAATATCCCGACTATCATTTGACTTTTGATCAACTATTTCATCAAGTCTTTGACAACCACAAAACGGGAAAACTAGAATTCGACCATTGGGACTGTTTAATGCACACAGTTTAATGATAGTTTTCTTGAATAATACACACTGACACTAAACAATATAACCGGTAATTTCACGTAATATGAATAATGTTTGAGAAAAAACTGCCACAGAAACTGGTTAAGGTTATGCAGTTTGTTTTTCACATTAACATTTGACCAACGTTGTTAAATGTTCTGCTTCCTTCAACCTCACCTAAGTATGATAGATACCTATTTTATGGTAATGTAATACTGAAATAAGGCCATAAATTTAATTTAGACCAGCAAGTAATACTACCTCCGGAATGATTCAATGACAGGTCGATTTGCGTAATCTGTGCTTTATGAAGAGTAGTTAGCACTAAACCATAGCCAAGTTGGATTTGACAAACAGGTGTTAACCAGGACTCTTCAAACGTTTTCACGAAGCTAAAATATAACGTTATAGAGAACAACGAGATTTCTGAGCCAGTAGGCCTACCCCCAGCGTGATATAAGGGAGACTTCAAAGCATTAACGACTTTCAATTGACTTGATTGAATTGGAGTTGACTGCCTTCAAGCGAACACATTAATAGAAGCCCATTCAACTAGCCAGCTAGGATAACATAAACATTAGCTGAGAAACACACCCTGGATGCCTTGGACAACTTGCTCAATAAAATACTTCAAAGGGCTTTACATCTCTTACTATAATGCAATAATCGTTTCTGTAAATACTTATGAAACACTAAGTGAAAAGGGAGAATTGTATTAGGTTTACATTTCTGCTGTCAGCTGATGTAAAAGCCACGATTGTGCCATGGTTGACGTTAGCTACCTAGCAGGCAAGACGTTCCTGTTACGCGTTAATTAGGATAACTTGCAGCCTCACTTTGGGGCATTGTGTTTCTCTAACATTTGGTTAACAGTTCTGAAAAGGCAGCATGTTTATTAGAGACAAGCCCAAATGTGCCCCTATCTTACTATCCAACAACGTAATTTATCCTAACAACAATCGATTCAAAGCAACAGTCCATTAGCCAGCTGGCAACACCAGGCTAGCGTGCTAAATCGTCTAACGTTAGCCACCATAATCTAACCAATAACGTTACGCCTATTTTCCAAGCTAAACAAGACATGCTAACATTTAGTTGATAGCTTGCTAACAGTGAGGAAAATAAATATTTAACTCACACTGCCTCCATCTTTTATTATAATTTTCTTAGCCAGAAGAATGCTGCGGTTCAGCCGCTTTTTCTTCTTTTTCTCTCCAGTCATCGTTAACTTATATCCATTCTCGTTGTCAGAGTTGGACCTATGTGGTGATCCTTAAAAATAACAGTTTGCTAACCTGCAAATAGACTTCACCGTTAGCACGCAAGCTAATGATTGCTCGCACATCCCCACCTCATTCTGACCCGTCTTCCTGAATAAACCCCCGCCCATTTATTTTAAATAATGAGCTGATTGGTAAAAGAAATGAGGAAGTTGGATACACATTTTGATGCGATTGGCTCATGGTAATTTGCTTTTTATTATGGAATCTCCAGAACTCCAAAATTGTTCCCAGAACCTGTATTATGGTAGATCTGTTATGTTTTTTTTTTCCATACAGTCTAAAAATCAGTCTAAAACCCTATTCTACTATTATAATGCTATGTAAAGGTAACAATTTATATTCAGTGAATAATCATATAGACATTTTTTTGTCTTTTGGCTTCATTAAAAAGCATGCTGGCTAGAAGGCAGCTTTGAAGGCTAATCTCGTATGTAGTCACTTCACCTACCGGTCTCTGTCCAGTGGTCCACGTACTGCTTTCAGAGATATAAAGCAACGAATATTTATTTTTCATACAATAATTAAACTTCAAAACCATAAAATAAACAGATTTCCAGTTTGCTCTTATGACTGCCTTTTTTTCACAACCAGCTCCATGAACAAAATGTCAGTCATCAACAAGTCTAAGTACTCTTCTAGATGATTCCCAAAATCATTCCCAGTGTGTTCAAGAGATTATCAAGAATGCCAAAAGCTGTTTTAGCAACAAACCAGTCTGTAAAATAAATACTGAACTTTTATCTCTGTGTAATGCTGTTGCTTTGAGATTTTACTTTATTTTTGCAGATCACAAATACAGCTATGAACGGCCAGCAGAAGAAAATGTAAACTAATTCATGCTCTTCCCTGCAGACCAGAATTGTATGAGGCACATGTGCCGGTTTTTAATGGTCTTGCAACAAGACAGTAAAAACAGTTTTCAAACACTGTACCCACGGAAGAAAAATAAAAAATCTATTGACAAAACACACACACACACACACACACTTGTGGGCACTTGTAAAATGATAATGACCTGTCATACAAATATCTGTCGATGAAAACTAATGTCAATAAAAATGGAAAATTAAGATTTACTGAAAAATATCTTTCAGTGATTCACAAATCATTGATTAATGTTGATTGATTAATGTTGGTTGATTGACATTCAGTATTTTACCTGTCATACATAGACTCACACCAGATATCAACTACAATGTGTATACCATAATATACAAAAAATGTAAATGAAAAATAATGTATAGGCTATACAATTTAATATTACTTTCCTGGGTAAACAATATTGTAAAAAAAAAAAAACACAGTTGCTGACTTGGGGGATAATTTAACAGCTATTCCCTGAACACATTGGTGTTCATTATCATACCTCCACAACATTTCCTTAGAGGTTTTTATGCTACAGTGAAACAGGCCAGTGAATGCATGCAATCCGTGTAAAATACGTACATTTTTCTCTACACTATCTGTTATGTGAGAAAAACCTGACCCATGAGTCTAGTTTACAAATTCTCCCTGAAGTGTTCATTTCCTCAGCAGTCAAAGGTTTTTCACATCCCTGACAAAATCTATGGGTTTCACTACAACATTTTTTGTAGAGAAATCAGCCCAAGTGAACAAGGCAGGACAGCATGAAAAAGTGCTGAAAGAGGCAGCATTCACAAAGGCACATCATTACAGTGACAACAACTCTTGGTCTTTCGCCTCCATGCCATGATCAGGAAACCACTCTAAAAACATGAGGAGTGCTTTAGTAACTACACACAGTTAGTGTTATCACTGACTCTGTCCTTTGTTATACATCATCATCTATGTAGGGAATGTCAAGGTCTGAGAAGCACCTGCTGACTTGTCTTTGGCCAGTAGGACTATACATGGAGTGCAGATCATCTCCACTGCCATCTCGGTCTGGAATGACATATAAAGATTGAGTTTCCCTCTGTGCGGACCGAGACTTCTTTGTGGCGTCAGAGGAGTGCCTGATGTTTCTTGATTTCATTGTCTCTGAAGGAGTACCCTCTGTCCGCAGCCTGTTTGAACATGGGCTCATCTTTCCTGCAGCACATGAAATGTTGAGACTTTAAGAGGCAGCCTGATCTAAAACACTGGAATCTAATTTCAATGGAAAGAAGTCCAACAAGCAATGGGTCTCATTCATCAACTTTTCTTGCAATGAAATGTGCTTTTAACCTGCATAGATTCAAGAACATTTGTAATAACGAAAATTTGCTATATGCTTACAGGTTAAACTCGACACACACTCAAAAACACTTAATTCCTAAAGTCTGTATGTGCAAAATAATGTTTTTTTTTATTATTATTATTAATTTTGCATTTGTAAAACATTGCAGGACTTGGATATTCCTGGGGAATTACAAAAAAATCCTGGGAAGAAAATGAATAACTTTCTTCGGAAGATACAGTAGTAAATGAGGACCAATGTGTTTGTGGATTAACTATAGCCTAGCAATCATGATGCTTGTGGCACCTTGAGCTTACAAGTGTTTGTGGTTCTGGTTTAGCCCAAGATTATTAGTAGACATGCAGATGAGGGGTTAGAATCAAATCCATGGAAATTACCTTTCTACTGACCTTCTGAATCCAAGCTAAACCCTCTGTCGTCAAGCAGACTGTCTGAGCTGATAGAAGACTCTGAGTCCAGGTTGTCATCAGACTGCTCCTGGTCCAGTTCAGGTAGTCTGCAGGTCAGTTCATCTCTATGGTAAGAAACAGTGTTGGATAGGTTACTTTTCAAAAGGATTCCAGTTCAGATTATAGAATAGATGCCCTACGATATATATTCCATTACATGTGAGCGAGTAAAGTAATCTAAATTTGGATTACTTTACATTTTCGGTCACAAGGCTGTAGTTATACAGATATTTTGTAGGGGTGCATGCCATAAATGCTATTGTTGCTTGCAAAATATTACATTTATAAAATAAGTTTGAATGCAAGAAACTACAGTAAAATGTAGGCCATGTTTTGAATCCTATGAAAATGCTACTGATTTATTCAAACTAATTTATTGACTACTATTGAAGTACAATGCATATCATGTAATAAATTTCACTGCTTTAAAGAAGGAAATGTGCTATGTACAGATGTCAGTCCAGTGAAGTCAAGTAAAAAAGAACAATATGTATATAATATTATATAATTACAGGTCTTAGTAATGTCTTTGCTAGAAGTGCTTTAGGTTTAATGCTCACTACATGTTTTTCTTTTCTCCTGGATAGACAGCAAAATGATGATGTCGACATTAAATAGTAAGAAAATATTCTTGCCATCATCAACTTACTTCTCTTGCTTGATTGACTTAATTCTTTCAATCAAGATCTTTTCCGAGTCCATAGATATTGAATCCATTTCAACTTTAGCTTTCTCATTGATCTGAAATCAAGATAACAGGGAAAGTCAAATCAATTACAGCAAACCATGTGCTTTAAGCCAAAGTATAGCATTACTGACTAAAACATATCAGCAAACATTAAACTGCAGACAGACCTGACTTGCAAACAACACTAACTGCACAACTTACACTGATCTCTCATTTATATTTTGTTTCACATTAATATTCTTGAACAAACACGATAAACGCATGGGTCAATACTGCTCGACATTCTCTGACACTCTGGCATGTGTGTTTACCGTGATCTGCCGCTTGAGTCTGAGCTGGCTCATGGCCAGAGCCTCTGCGACCTCCAGCTGCTGAATCTCCTCCATTTTCTCATTGTACCTCCTAACCTGCTCGTTAATCAGAACCTCCACACACCTGCATAAACCGGGGAAATGTCAAGAACCCATGACAGTACTACAGACGAGGCAAATGATTGTAAAATATTCAATGCAATAAAAGGAGAATTTAAGTATTAGTGGTAGGAGTTGTGTGTAGGCAGTACTCTGCAGATTCTTTTCAGGTAGCTGCAGGTGGCAAAAAGATGTTGCTAATGGATGGTGCTATGGTAATGGCATCTTACATGGTAGTCTTGCCAACATCCTTCATGCTGAGAAATGGATCGGTCGTGTCGGGGCAGCGGAGAATGCAAGGTGCAAAAACGATGGCCAGAGAATTTACAGACATCCGGTTGTGCTCCTCCTCTCGAGCGACCCTGTTGTAAGGACACTGACATGTATCAGAGATCTAGCAACCACCTGCTTTATGATGGGGTATGGCAGGACAACAGACAAATGACAATGTACATAAGGTGCCTATAAACATTACATACATCTAATCAAAATGAGACCATATGACCCAGACCACTATGGTGCAGTATGTCTTATATACATGATACCAAATGAGCTATCTCACCTGACAAGGTGGAAGATGAGTCGCTCAAGGGTATTGTAGTGTGAATTGGGGAGTTCCTCTATTGTTCCATATATGGTCTGTATCTGGTCTGGCTTGTCAGGCAGCTCTGTATGGAAAACAGTTTTGTAGGAATTAACAAGATTAATCATTGCTAAACAGATTGTTCACAATTTAATACATAGCCAAAAGTGATAAAACGGTCATGCGTCTAAAACATTAAATTACTTTTGGACAAGGAAAAAAAAAGATAAATACGAAGATAAACATTTTCTGCAAAATGACAGCAAACAACCACAATTGTACAGTGTAAGTTAATGTAAATGCCGTACATTATTCATAATCCATTATCCATGTTATCCATTTGATGTTATTCATTACCTACGGCATGCAGGAAGTCATTGTACAGGCTGAATGTCATGAGGGGGTCAGGTAACTCCCGAAGCCACCTTTTGATCAGTCCTGTGATGGTGTGGATGGCATAGTTCTCCAGATGGGCAGATTTAGGGTCTAAAACAGATCACTCTTATGTTAGGTTAACATACAGTAGGGGCACAGTAGCTTAGACTTCCATTTTCAAATCCCATCCACCAGAGGGAGTTTAGGTTCTCCTTGGTGCCACATATTAGATGTCAGGCTTTTAAACGCTCAGATGAACTATGGTGAGAGGTTAAAGAGGCACTCAGTAAGTCTGTTTTTTAACCCTGCATTAAACGGCACAAACCTGTAGGGGGAGCTCTGTACAGTTAATTGTATTGCTGTAGTGTACACTCCCTCAGAAGTTGCAAGTTCCGTATTCACTATACAGGGCTGTACAGCGGTGCACTCAATCGCCGTTTGCTATACAACAGACCAGTCTAACAGAAAAAACGATTTCTAAGCGATTTTATGACTACAAAAATGGTCGCATAAAGTTACTGAGTGCCTCTTTAAAGCTCAGGTTAAAAGTAAACAGTCTCGAGAAGCTGCTTGATGAATGAGCTGTTCTTGAATTGTTGAAGCATCAGTGGGACCTTTTTTCAATCTGCTACCAACCGCCCCCCCCCCCCCCCCTTTTTTTTTTTTTTTTTTTCAAAACACCACAGTGTGGGCTGGTTGTAGAGGCCATAGCTTGGGTTGGCTTAGCAACTGGTAAGCTAGTGTTCACTCTGATTCATTCATTTACCTGGACACTTACACACTCAGCACCATCTATAACTATGGGAAGCACAGGCAAGGCAGGCACGTAATCTATTTTTGACCTCTAGACCTGTTTCTTTGCTGTGTCACCTAATACACATTGAAGTACAAGGAAGCTGGCAATTTGGTGGATCAATAATCACTGTCTGGTCCAGAAATAGGTTTTGGTGTGGGTGCTGTGACGAGGTTGGTTACAGCACATGTATGGGCAAAGATACTGTCTGAGTCTTCCAGCTTGTTAATAAATATTATATATAATAAATAAATCATCTTTTGCGTAACATTTTTAAATAAAAATGTTTTAGTGTAAAACTGCCAAGCAAACAGTTCAGGTATAACAAGTACTGTATGTCAACCTGTCTTACAGACTAATGTAAAATAAAAATGACACAAATACCTATGAAAACATTTTCTCAAAAGTGTAAGTATTACTTGCTTTAGTGTGCGTTTTGCTCTAGCACCTGTTTCCAGTATCTGATGCAGCTCCCGTCCGCGGCAGGCGGAGCCGGACTTGCGGTAGATGCCCTCCGTGTACAAGCCATTCATCTCAACGTGCTGCAGAAGCATCTCTATGACCAGGGGCACTGGGGTGGTCTTGCTGGTCAAGGCGCAGACGTGCACACCGAAATGCAACCCGCCGGGCTCATTCTCAATTTGTTTCAGGGTGGACGGATGAAGGTGATGCATTCAATTTTTATGTTAAGGTTCTGCTAACAGTTGTTTGTTGTGCATTTACATTACCATTACAAATTAAACTGTTCTCTAATGTAAGGTTTATTACAGTGCAGTTAATATGGTATTAAACCATGTCTCAAATAATATTTGATATTGTACTCTGAACACATACTAATACACATATACAGTAAGACTTACCTTCAATGAGGTACGCATTGAGCAACCTGTGATTATCTTGCTGAGGCATTTTTTGTGGCACACCATTTTACAAGCTGAAAAACATAATGAGAAATAGTAAGTGAACTTTACCAACACATATTTTCCAACTCCAAAACCCCAGCAGAAGAGTGATACTGGGTGATGCTGAGTGATGCCGAGTGTTGCTAGGTGATGCTGAGTCTTGCTGAATGTTGCTAGGTGATGCTGAGTAATGCTGAGTGTTGCTAGGTGTTGCTAGGTACTCACAGCTGCACATGCAGGCCTTCTCCATGCCCCAGACGAAGGAGCCACACATGTCACACGTCTGCATGATGGTCACCTGGTAGGTGCTGAACCGGTGGTCCAGTGGGCTCTCCATTTGCTAACACAGAGCACAGACATACAGGGCATCATTAACGGAGGGTTTGAACAGGTGTGTGTGTGTGAGTATGTGTGTGTGTATGTGTGTGTGTGTGTGTGTGTGTATGTATGTGTGTGTGTGTGTGTGTGTGTGTGTGTGTGTGTGTGAGTATGTGTGTGTGTGTGTGTGTATGCGTGTGTGTGTGCACGCGCATATGTAATATTGACTTACGCATTTCTGACTTTTCCTTTTCTGCTTTAACTTCTTATTAAACTGAAAGGAGCAAAAAGCCTAATGAATAAAAACACACACCAGTACACCAGCCACACACCACATTCTGTAGCTTAGCCTAATTGTTTTATTCTCTGTTGGCTGAAAATCAGACCTGAACCGGGTCGGCCACTTCCTTCTTTATCTCCCCACGGATAAATCCATCCAGGATTGACTGGAACAAATTCACCACCAGTTGGATTTCTGACTTCTTTGATCCCGCTAAACTGGAGACTCTACTCTCATATCCTTTCATCAAAGCTTTGTAGCCAATTTGGGGTTTCTGTGGAGCCAAAGAGGTGCAGGGATGCAGTGCAGTAATCCATGTTTAGGTTATGCATACTCTACTAATGATACACTACCAATGTTCTTTACACTGTATTACATAACATTATACATTTAAGCACGCATTGACTTTTCTTTTTTCTTTTCATTGTAAAGAGCCTTGATATTACATCTAAATGAACTCATTCTGCTTTATCTTCACCTTTTATAGGCTATCACAAATATAGTGTCAATATTTTGTTGTGTTGCAGTGTGGTGGTCAAAAAGATTACAATAAAAACTTCCACATGCCACTAAAAGGATTAGAAAGATGCAGCTTAGTTTACTGGAATTGAAAACTGTCATGGCCAGCTCACCGAGACAGAGTACATGCTCTTGATCTGCTCCCTGAAGTGGTTTGTGGCCATGAGGAAGATGCGCTCAGTTTCTGAAATCTCTTTCCTCTGAGACCGAAGATCATTCATCTGCAGGAGCAGAGAAGCCAGGAAATATTGCATTACAGGAAATAAAGATTACAGACTGGATTATACTAAACCTCTGTAACCCTGGAGAGACAGAACACAAACCTGGTTGCCAAGAAACTCGTCGAGACTGCGAAGCTCGTTGCTGTCGGTTATCAAGCGGTCCAGGGATGCGTTCCACTGCTCTTGGACCCGCGTGGCTCGACTTATTTTGATAGTGAGGTTTCGTCGGACATGGCTGGTCTGCCCTGGTGGCGGATAGGTGCGCGAGGAGTACGGAGAGAAGCCAGCTATGGAAACCAAATCAGATGCATGAGAGGGCTGTGTAGGTGAGTGTGTGTTTAAGTAAGTGAAAAGGCACACTATACTGTACACCTTAACAAACAAGACAGTTCAAACCGAATCAAAAGAAGCTAAACACTCGAAAAAAGGGGAGGGAATGTCCCTAAAACACTGGAAGACTGGATTCTAGTCTTAAAAGTGGAGTGCAAACAAGTGGAATGAAAAAGGTCTACAGGGTAAAGGGTAAAGTGAACAGATTACCTTCTTCTCTCTCTGCAAGTGTCTTTGCCATAGTCACTTTCCCATCCTCTGGCGTCTGAGCCTTTTTTTTTCTGAACTTACTGAAGAACCCCCCTCTGAAGCAGACAAGCGGAGAGTCACATGCAACAGACAACACTAATAACATATCACAGTTATAATACATTACGCAGTTATGATTCTCACGCCATTTAATGATTAGATGAATGGACAGCAAGACAGTACCTCTCTGGGGTGGTCGGATGAGAGGGACTGCTGCTTTCACTGCGTCTTCTCGGAGTGCTGTTGTTAGACCCATCAGGCTCCGCAGGCACCTGAAAGTACAGGGGACAAAACCAACATTACAAAACAGCTCTGCTTCTTTCACACAATCTCAATAACCGCAACTGGTGTCTGTTTTCAAAGCGAGACCCAGCATCACCAATAACTGAACGGGAATTCTGTAGTTAAAGACAACAACAAATAAAAAGATAAACATGACAAAAAAGCAGATTGAGTTAATAAAGCCCCAAATGTCTGCCTAGCCTGGTGTTAGATCCCCCAGCAAGCAGTAAACACAGTTTTGACTGCAGCTCATCAGATCAGATCCCTGCAGCCAACACCCAGAGAACAAAAACAACAAATCAACAACCATACCACACCTGTAGTGTCACCAAACCACAACACCATTGTCCTTTCCCAGTTTCACCTCCGGTCCCAAAGAGCTTTACTGCACACACACAACCTCCACTTTGACCTTTTTTGTGCAGCCTCCTTTGAAGCGTTTCCCTGTCTTACAGTAATCCACCATATCAAAGATCTTTGATCTGTCTAACTGAAATGATCATTTTCAGAATACATGTGACAGAAGTTTTTTTCCAAAGGCCATTGTGTTAGTACTTTGAGACGCTTACAGATTTTTTTTTTGATGTTAATCCAAGCCATATTACAGATTTAATTTGTAGAATATAAGTGGGTTACAAGAACTGGTTTTAGTATGTGTGTGGTTATGATACTTGACCTGACCTTGAAAACAATACTGCAAGATTCACAGATCCTGGGAAAAGATTTGGTTCTACACGGTTCACTAACTCTTGAATAGCCAGTGTTAAAACATGAGACACATAAGACACACACAGGCCGTGTGCTGGGCTTTCTATCTCTTGCTACAAAAAAGGTCAGTAACCAGCTCTGAGAGAAGGTGCCACTGTGTCACTATAGACCAAGAGCTTAGAGAAGTGGTCCTGAGCAAGAGCTACTCTCCCCTGAGTGCTGATGCTTAACCATACAAACGTCAACTTTTCTTTCCACAGCCCTGCCATCCTGGGGTCACCACGTCCGCATGCATGAGAGAGGGTTTTCCCAAAGCGTGCAGGTGGGTTCTTGTTACATGGATACCTTCGGCTGGGGGTTGTGAAGTATAGCACCAATGCTGGCACGAATGGGCACTGCAGGGCTGATGGGCGGCAAGGGGAAGCTCCAGTATTCCATGTCCTTTGCGTCATCGGCCTTAAACACCAGCCCGCTGCGGGCGTGGGCAAGACGGCGCTTGTGCTTGTGACGTTTACGGTACCGCATGGTCACCTACAGGGGGGGTGTTTTCAACCGGCAGAGATTCGAGAGGCACAGACACTTACGATGACTTGTCACCATGGTATCGAATGGAGTGAAAGGCAAAGTTTTGTTTACGACATTAAACTGTCAATTTGTGTTGCCAATTTAATATCAAAACAAAACAGTTAAAACAGCCTCATCCCATTCATTTTGGACTGTTCGAAGATACATGTGTGGTATTGGCATGTTAGTAATCCATGTGGAAATGCTATGGGCCAACAGTAAAGACACTCATCACGTTTTCTGCTATCGCACTGGAAATACTTCATAAGTTTCACAATATTGAACCACACACAACAGGATATAGTGAGTGAACGCAGCCACAATAACAACATCCAACATTTGTTAAAATTGACAATGTCTGATTGCAAACGTACACTACTGAACAAATAAATGTGCTGTCTTTTATCTTACGATAAAACACAAACACTTACAAAACGGGCAGAGAAATTGAGGTTTGGCAGGAAGCAGGACACAGTACCTCTGCAGAAGAGCTGTCTGACTCCGAGGAACTGATCTTTGCCACATTATCCAGAGACATGGACTTTCCTTGAGACCTGGAATGAGTGATGACAATAAACACAATTATAAAACAAACAAACAAACAAACTAACTAACTAACAAACAAGTTGTGTGCTATCACTTCCAGAATCCAATATTGTAGTGAGGCATGGAAAAATCACAGAGGGAGAAATCACTGTGAAATGCCCTTCCACTAGATAAATGTAACAGATTTTTTAAATTAAGAGATTCAATTAATCTTACAGTAAGCCTCCTATCCTCAGGTGCTTTGGCCGCAAGGCCTCTGGGCTGCCTGTGTCGTGCTGCCCCTCTTCGTTTCTGCGCTCCCTCCACTTCTCGCCCTTTTCCTTCATGGCGCTCTTGGTGTAGCGCTGCAGACTAGGCATGCCTTCTGAGTCGTCCTTCTTGGGTTTGGCGTTGCTGTCGAGCGGGCAATCGGGCGGCGGAGGATAGCGTCTTCCCTCGTCCTCCGCTGCCTTCTCCTCCTGCTCTCTTCGTGGGCTCACAGCCTGTCCGTTGAGACCTTTCTCCTGACTCTTGGCATCTTCTGACTCAGGCAGCGGAGGAAGTGACTTTGGTGGCTTCCTTTGGTTTTCACCAACAGCGGCTGAGCTGGTCGCTGTGCTTTGCTCCTTGGCTCCCCCATTCTTCTCTTCGTCCGACAACGCCCTGTCAGACCATAAAAAAATAAAATAAAATTTCAGAATTCGCAATCCCAACACTGTTGCCATGGTCACAGTGGTGAGTTTTCGGGGCTTTCGGTTCAGACCTTCTGCGGTTGGCCAGCTTCTGCATCTTCTTGAAGCTCTCCCGCCGGCGCAGGTACTCAGCCCGCTGGTGAGACTCACGCCACACTATCTGGATCAGGCTCGCTGCCCTCCAGCGCCTCAACTCGCTGAAGGTCCTCCAGGACCGCTGGGGAGAAAGAAAAGTGCTCAAATTCGTCCTAAAGCCAGCAGCCTTTTGCTGATAGATCCACTCCAATGAAATTGGTTTTGGTCATACCATACCTGTACAGTGTTTTTGTCATTCCATACGTGTACAGTGTTTTAAGGCAATGCTAATTACTATCCTAATGCTGTATAAGTTAATGTCTGAATCAACCTGAATCAAAATGCACTTGCAATTGAGCACAAAAGTGATAACAAAGGTGTCATAATAAAATTATGCATTACGAATTACACAAAGCAAAACAACAGTAAGACACCTGTAGAAGTATAGCAGAATTTTTTCTGTAGAGGTAATTCTTGCGTGTTAGGCAAGCACGGAACCAGCGCTGTAGCATGACCACGCTCCGCAGAACCTTCTCATGGCGGATCTCCTGAAGCCTCACACACTCCGCCTCCTGCAGAAACACCTAGGGAAACACACACACACACACACACACACATATACTGTACACACTGTGTAAGGTATTAAAGTGTATATATGATAATGACAGTCAGTGACAGAAGGTGATACCCATTCTGCCTACGCATTCCCTAGGAATCTTTAGGGAGATTCACAGTTTTGTTAACTGCAGAAGAGTTTATTATTTCAAATTCATAACATTACAAGGAAATGGGACGTTAGTTCAATACTTATGGAGCTTTACTTTGATGCTTAGTTTAAGTTTTGTAACACTAAACTGCCGAGTAACTCTAAACTATCAAAGCTTTGTTAGTATATAACTGATTGAGAGGTTTTGGGATTTACCTTTGTTTTCCCAATCTGATAGTTAGTCTCCTTGATACTCAGACTCTGAAGGAGGTTTGCAATTTCCTTTTTTGGTGATTCCACTTTTTTCGGCAGCAACACTTGAAACTGACTGATGAAATCCTGAACAAGCAAATCAAACATTTACCAATCTTGTACATGTAATTATTTGAGTCAGTCCAGCATATCTTTAGAAATCAAATAAACCTGGGACATCCTCAGACATCCTTAGATACCTCAAAAGTGTACTTGGCTCCGTAGCCTGACCTCCTGATGCGAACAGTCTCCAGCATCCCTGTGTACCGGAGCTGGCGCAACACTAGAGCCTCATCAAACTGCATCTGCAGCTGAAAGTAAGCGCAATAAAAAACACACATGTAGAACAAATGGATTTCCAATATGTATGGCAGATATCTAGAGACACAACAATAGAGACGCGACAGCTTTACAGGCAGCCAGTGGCTGTAGTAGAGCATTGTGTACACCGGTAAGCCTGTTTACCTTTTCGGCATTGGAGCGAATGCAGCGCACAAAGAAGGGTTCCGCCGTCTTCAGAGTCTCGAGCAAGTTGCTCAGAGAGGACTGTGGAGACAAACACAGGGCAGGACGGTAGAGAGTGAAGGATACTGTAGGCATCATTGATTTTTTCATTAGCATCCTATTAGGGCAACACAATACATCAAACGCAACTGATCCACGGTGCCAGTAGCTAATTAACTACTTGGTATGTTCTCAGACAATGATGAGTGGAGACGTGCACAACGCTAGGATGGGCTTGGGTATTTCAGCCAGGAGTTTCAGCTACTGTATGGGATGTTCTACCTGAAACTGGGCACTGATGCTCGGGGGCTTCTTCTTCTTGTTTATGTGGAGCAGGGATTTGTTTGCAGGATTATGAAGCATCAGGCCAACAACGTGCTTGAGAGACTTGGAGTCTATGAGGTTCTGCAGGGAGGGCAATAAAGAGATAGAGAGAGAGAATATGAATCTTCCCTAAGACTTACCTAAGTGGTATTAGCTTGGCTAAAATGATAGGATACATGTTTACCTTTGGGATTATCTGTTTGTTTCTACTTCCTCTGTTCTTTCTGCAAATGATTTAAGGGAAAATTCACAACAATGAGGGACATGACAAAGAGTGCAGAGATGCAACAGTACAATAAAGGCACTGTGTGTCTGCACTGCAACTACAGTATACTTCTTTCAATACTACTTACTTTTTGTATACTACTACAATACCACTTTCTTTTTAAATACTACTACCATACTACTTTCTTTTTTTTGTTTGTTTAGTTTTGCTTGCCATGCGAACGACTCATTTCTTATATACAACTGCATAAATGCTGAGCCATTGAAAGCACAAGAAAAATCCAATCCTGTATAATACTATAGATTTGAACACAAAGCCAGTGCAGTGAATTCAGAGTGAGCTGGGGGGGGGGGGGGGGGGGGGGGAGGGGGTCTTCAGACTCACTGAGACAGACGGCAAGACTTCCTGAGAAACACAGTAGACCGACGTAGCTTGGATGGAGCTTCCCCACCCTGCACCAGCAGCCTACCAGAGCGATGGATTTTGTCATGCGAGACCCTTATTCAACCCAGACCAGAGGACAGTGTGGAGAGGTGAAGTGATCAGACAATACCCAGACAAAGCCGGAGGAGGAGAACACCATCAAGACAAGGTTAGATGGGTTATTTCACCGCATTCCAAAGAAAATAACAATAAAAAAGTAAAAGAAAAGTAAATTCCATTGGTTATATAAATGAATAAAACGGAATGATCCAGTGTGATTCAGTGTGGACCCACCACCCATGCAATTCCAAAGTGTGAAAATATGCTAATATGAAAGAGATTTGACGGTTTAAGATAAAGTAGGAGATGTTTTCCTGGAGCAATATTCGCACCCGATTCACACCCTTCACACGCAATCCCCAATTACAACTAATTCATTAGACAGGATCTTATTCCCCTTAATCAATGAAGGAATTACAGTCTCTCTCTCTCCACTCTTTCTCTCTCTCTCTCTCTCTCTCTCTCTCTCTCTCTCTCTCACACACACACACACACACTATACATTATTTTTAGTCAGAGAGGAAGAAGTCCAGCAAACATCCAGTTCAACCAATTTTGCAAATTTGACCCAAGTTAACTCACTTCTTTGTTTCAAATGTGGCAAAAATGTCCTCAAACACCTCTAGGGGGAGCTCTTCTGAGCGATCAAAGGAGAAGTCAGTCATACAGCTTTGGCTGAAAATAACAAAGTAAAAAACATATACCATAGTTCAGTGCTCCACCCCTCAAACTCTGTAACATAAGTAAAGAAAATTACCTCTTATTCTATTCACATTCTTAGTCTTAGATTTTGTCTCAGATTAAGAATAATATTTAAATGTTGTATTGTAACATTGCTCTGAATTATTTTGAGTGTTCTACTCTTAACTCTGCAAAACCACAAAATGATAATTGCAGGAAAAATAAACAGGAAACGGGAGATGACGTAACGTTGCCTCTTATGTAGGAGTCTGATGCTTAGTCACTTCACCTCATCAGCCTCTCCAATTGCAAGCTCCTCCGTTTTTCAGGTCCGCTCAGTGACTGACGGGAATAGCGCCGAACTTGGTCTGCCAGATACGAACACAGACAAGCAGACCATTCAGATCAAGGTCAAGAATCCCCTCAATCAAAACTTACAAGACTCCCCAACCTTTGCATCATCTCCTCCTCCACAGCAGGTAATGGTACATGAAAGAAAAACTCTGAGTATTGCTAGTTGAAATGATTTACAGATGACCTAATGTTCTCTCACTTCATGGTTATAAGCAAGAACTTTAAAAAGCATAACTGCAATAATGTAATAGTAGCAGAAAAATCAACCATTGAAAAAAGCCATCATTGATTCATTCTTCAACAGCCTCCCATGCTGAGCATACATTTTGGGACAGTGCCTTCTACAATAACAAATCACCATGGACAATTAGGCCATTTTATCTGTAATATGAATTTTGAAACACATTTCTAGAATGAACTAAAACATGTAATGCAATGTCTAAGACAGTTGTACCTGGGTGCTTTGTTGCCCAGCGCCTGCCTGCCTCATTGAAGGCTGCCAGGATGCGTACTGTGGCCCTAAGGATGCCCCAGCGGAACACAGCCACAGGGTCTGAGCCAATCAGCTGCCGGAGGAAGCTCCACTCGCTGCTGCGCAACAGAGCCACTATGTCTGGCCGCATGTGGTCTGTGTTCTTCTCACGGAAGTCCTAAGAGGAATTAGGAGGAACATGCCACTTGGCAGATTTAGTACATACATTATGTAACTTATCTATATGTGTTGTAGTATACATGTAGATGTACTGTAGTATAGGTCTATGGTATATATGGAAAGAGAGATGATGTCCAAATCTGTAAACCAGACAAATGGTCAACTGTCACTGTGCTATAAAATGCAGTGAATTATGCAGTGAGTTTTGTTAAGAGATCAGCAAAAAGTGTGTTGTGCGGTGTGTGCAGTGTGCTGTGCAGTGTGTTGTGTTTACAGAGAAAACAGACGTACACAAAAAAAACACAGTTAATTACTGTTTTAGCATTCAGAAAAAAAAAACTGCAAAGATACTATATGTTGTTGAGAAGAATCAATTCCATCCACTGTTTCAGCACCGCCCTAGAAAGCACTAGAAATACATGACAGGATTAATGTATAATGTACCTTGATCTGGTATTTGACCTTGCCAGCGTAGTGTTTGATGATGAATGCGGGCTCCAGAACTGGAGTTGGCACAAAGGAGGGGTTCCCTTGATGCTGCTGCTTGAACTTGGCTAACAGCGTTTTATCTGTGGCGTGGGGGAAGCTACAACAAGAACATAAATAAATCAGCACAGCACATACATGCTCACACGTGTACACGTTCAAACACACACATGCTCACACACACACACACACACACACACACACACACACACACACACACACACACACACACACACACACACAGACACACATTTGACTACTTTATTTGGGAGGACCAATAGTCATTAAAGTAACATTACACCCAAATATTTACAAAGAGCGTCTTGTGTCGCCAACATCAGCCCAAACACGGTGCTAGAGTACAACCATATTAATGTTATGAGGGTAAAGATGACATCGCCTCTCCATATATGTAGACTGCCTATAATTGCTGACACAGAGCAGTATCTTGCTAGTTGCTTTGAGTTCTTCTTATTTAAACCAGCTATTTGCAGCCCTCTAACACAGAGTCTATGAACATGTCCTAAACTACCATAGATAAGAACCACTAGATTTGTGGTGTAACCACTTGCTATAAGAGCATGCACTAACGGTTGGTATTTTATCATTTTTTCAGAAAAACACAAGTCCATGTATACATCAAAACAGCATCCCACTTCTAAACCACAATAGTTGCTTAATAATTGCTTCATTAACAACTACAATGTCAGGGGTGTTTGGGAAGTCTCTTATAGCCTTTTTCAAGGTAGAGTTGTTAGTCAGATTTGAAAACCAGTTCAATTGTATTTTCTTGCTTGTGTGTATTGCACCTTGTCCGTATACGTTATGCAATTCTGTCGCAGTTATGTCCACAATGCGATCGTGACGTCTGGTGTACAGGCCTTTAAATTCTGGGCATCCGTTCATTATGTGTGGTGTTGTTTCAATAGTTTTGTTATTATGTAATTGACATAATGGTTCGTGTCGTCTTGGAAATCACAGGGAGAGATTGTATTGCGTTGGAAGGAAGTCTTGCTTTGATTACGAATTTTAGAATGCTTGCGTTAATGGCTGGATTGTGCACACCTACACATACACACACACCCACGTACACCACACACACACACACACACACGCTCACACACACACACACACGCCTACACATACACACACACACCTACACATACACACACACACATGCTCACACATACACACACGTACACCACACACACACACACACACACACACACATAGTTCGCCTTACTTGCTCTCCTCATCCAGTAAGTGGAAGAGTCCAGTGGGCTTCCTGCTGATGAGATGGATGCAGCCAATGTTGTCCTTGTAGTCAATGTTTTCCCATGTTATGCCCTCAGCCTGATACTCAGCCTATGAGAGAATACAGAGGAAAGTAGCACTTTTAAAAAGGGCACCGAGTTGTGTGTGTGTGTGTGTGTGGGTGTGTGTCGAGGCGGGAGAGAGATCCAGGCTGATATCTCACCTGCTCCAGTGTAAAGATGTACTGACTGCAGTAGTACTGAAGCTGCTCATTGGCATAGTTGATGCAAAACTGCTCAAAGCTGTTGATCGCAAAATCTTCAAATCCAAAGATGTCCAGAACTCCAATGGACAAACACTACGACAAAACAAATGGACAAGAAATTACTGATAATTCTGGTATGTAATTCAGTTATGTCACATGTGAACCCCATTTACTGACACTGTCACAGACACTTTCTTGCATTATGGTTGCCGTAGCATCCATCTGGATTTCTACATGTCACCGATTCCACAATTTATAACCTAACCCCAACACACCCAATATGAAACACAATTATAACTGTTTATTGTATCTTTCTATAGAGTATGGGAAGTATGGGATGATTAAAGTCTAATCTAATCTAGATCTTACCTGTATGGACACCCCCACGTCCTTTTTGTTGAGCAGAGCATGGTTGATTCGCAGGACAATCCAGTCAAACAGAGAGCTGTACAGGGATTTGGCCATAGAGTCACGCGCAGTCACAGCCTATCAGGGGAAATACATTATTAGCAATAAGCAAATAATTCAAGCATCACTATTGTTATTTGAACCAATGGTGTTGGTTAGCCCCCTTGTTTTATAAAGGCGTACCAGGAAAGACTCTTTTTATTAAAATAGAAACAACATTGTACATCCTCACCAATGTATGTGAATCTTTTTTTGCAAAACAAAGAATGGGAACTAGCGATGATTATTTTTGTAAACTGCCAGCCGGTAATAGATTTTTGGTTTCAGTTTAATTTTCAGCTTCTTTAATTTTCAGCTTTCCTACCTCACTGAGGCTGTAGGGAAGGATTAATGTGTCATTGGCTGTCATGGCTTTCCTCTTGGTCAGCGCCTCCACCAGGAGTTCCCTTTTCACCTGAAACCATTAGACAACAATCATTCCATTGCAGGAGGAAACTGGTTGATGCTTAAAACATGCTATTCTGTTTTTAGTTTTAATTTAAATCAGAAAACATTTTTTACAACCCTTCTCAACTGCCTAGAGCAGTGTTTCTCAACCTTTCTTGAAGCCCCCCTTGCCTGTGTCCATGACACAAGCCAGGCCCCCCTTCCCCAAAACCAAATCCTACCCACATAAACGCACAAAAAAATTTAGTGATAAAACACAGAGACACACAGTTATACCATTTCTTTTCTTCTGTGTGTCAGCAGGTGTATAAAATAAAAATCTTTTGAATCTTTTGAAAAATATTTTATCCTATTGGGTGTGTTGTTGGGATTCCACAATTGTTATGCAAATTTGCACAAATATAATTTTGCATCCAATACCTTCAGCAGGTCAGAGAGGGTAGCGAGCACATGAGGAGGGCCCACCCTTAGGCCCTCTCCGTCCTGCGCTGGCTCATAGGTCACATTGCCCAGGTACAAGATGGCCGACAGGACGGAGAATATCCTGCATTGAACACAAAGCAACGCTGGCTTAAGGCCTTCATCTTTCGTAAGGTTAGTATATCTTTACCGTGCAATGGCCCTTTAAATGTTATGTGATATCTGATGTTAATAAGCAGCAGTTGACTGCTGGGTTTATAAAACCACAACAGGCATAGTTTATCTGAGAAATATTTGACGAGAGCATGACAGGTTGTGAAATAGCACAGAATTTCAGGGACAAAATTCAGCACACATGCAGAACCCTCAGGCAGCTCAGAGGCTGCTGATATTCTTGCAGCATTCTTTTTCTCTTTAGGATTGACAAGTCGCAACCTGCCATACACAGAGGGAATGAAAAAAATTAATTCTACAACAAGAACTTTTTCTGGGGAACTGAACAGATTATTAACCCTTGAGCACATTAAAATATTCCAGCCATATCCTCTCTGTGTGCAAATCAGAAAATCATAATAGTTAGCATAGAAAGTTCTTGCTTCTTGTTTATCATGGTTAAACGTACTGTTTCTTGGTGGCAGGTAGAAACCCCACCATCTCCATGGCCAGCTGAAGTCTCTTAAACTCATGTTTGTTCTCAGCTTTGTCCTCCGCCTGGAAGTTTTCCTGTCACAGTGATAAAATGAGGGAAGTCGGGGAATAAACAAGACAGAATCTCTGGTAGAAATACTGATAAATACATCAGTACAAACATACCTGGTGGTACCTAATTATATCACAAATACACAATACAAGTACATTTGCATGTACAGACAAATCAATGGAAGGTGTTATTCGTCAAGTAAAAGTCAGATACATGAGACACAAAATCAATAGCTATGATTGATTATATATGTTGATGTTGATGTGTAAACCTTCCAACCTGTTTGAGGTAGAGGTAATCTTCTGGCTGCAAAAGCTTATACTCTTTCTGCTCCTCTCCCGTGGCTCCCAGTAACAGATAGTAAAAGACATGGTAGTTCCTGGGTGTAAGAGGAAACGGTCACTGTTGGTTTTATCAGCATCAATTAGCATAGCTTTAATACTAATGGGGTTTTTATGAATTAGCAGGACCATTCAGGAAGACTTAAGCTCATCTCAGAAATCATACAGTAAAGTATGTACTGTAAGTGAAGTAAGAACCATAAGTTGAAGACTTAACAGCATGAGTAGCAAGATGTAGAGTTATACCTTTCGCTCTTTTCTCGTGACACCAGGCGACATTTCTCCAACAAGTACTTTTCAACAACCGCCCTGCACGAACAATTGAGAGAACAAAATCACTTATCAAGAAAAACAGAAGTTGGTTTGTAATGTAATTGTAATGCATTTGTAACGTCCCCATTCTAAGACTTTCAATCTAAGTACACAGGGCTATATATGAAAGACTTTTTTGTTTTAAAAAAAAGTTTTTAAAAAGTGCAACAGTATCTCATTTTTGTTTCTGTCTCTTGGCTAGTTTGGCCTGTTCCTGTCAGTGATCTGTCAGGAATACACAGGGGAAAAAAGAAAAAAAAGTCTGGGCGTGCACTGCAGACTTACCCTCTCACAACTCCACTCTCTGAGTAGTTCACTTGGATGAACTTCCCAAAACGACTAGAGTTATTGTTGTGAGCCGTCTTTGCATTCCCAAAAGCCTGTTTTGAAAAAAAATGCACAATTTTTAATGATTTCTAGAGACAGAAAGAGAGAGTCTGACAAAGTCTGAAAAGAGAGAGCCCGATATTTCTTGAATTGCTGTGTGGCAAACAGCAACATTAGTGTTCAGCTGGTGAACAAAGAAAAGATAAAAAACTTGCTTCGACAAAAATAATAAAAATTACTGGCCCAGTAAAATAATTAAATAAATGGATAACATGTACTGATATACAAAAGCTACCATATTTTCTTAAATATCCTACTTTATGCTTTTCATGGTTAGTTGAACGTAATATTTAAAATGTCGTTCTGTGTGCTGTTTCATCCTTAATAAGGATGTGAACATTGTGCAACCCCAAAAAAAGTGAACTGAAAATGAATCATTCTTATGAGCAGAGGACTCCTTATGTTGCACTACAGTTTAAGTACATCTACACGACGAGCATCGGTGAGCGTTTTGTTTTTAAAGTATATTTTTGGCCTTTTTGCCTTTATTGATAGGACAGTGGAGAGAGACAGGAAGTGAATGGAAGAGAGAGCAAGGATGGGATCCGGAAAGGACCACGGGGCGGGAACCGAACCCGGGTCGCCAGTGCACAGCGCAGATGCCCCAGCCAGTCACGCCACAGCTGGGGCCATCGGTGAGCGTCTTGATGGTAACTATTGGTAACTATGGTACCAATTGGGCCTGTACAGGACTGGGAGTCATAACACATCAGGCAGTGGGAATCCTAAACTCAGCTCACTGCACTATGTAACAAGACATGGCTGACAGACATCTGAAACTACTCTCCTTTTCCTCATCAACTTCCCTTTTAGTGAGGCATGTGGGATTATGCTATTAAAAACATCCAAAGCTATAGATATTACAGAGCCACAGCATGGACTGTAAACATCAGCTGCAAACATCAAACATCAGCTAGGCCATTTTTTTTCATATATGACAAGTGTTTATTTTATTCTGTTCCTAGTATTAAATATAAGGTAAATATTATCTCCCTAGTTGTATCAATGCTTGTACTGTTTGCGTTTGTCCCCTGCATCGGTGGATATCTGCTCTAGCGTACTACACTGCCACTAATCATGATATGATTTAGTGTTCTTTCATGATTTTCTGTCAACTTAGAACTGTACTGTAGAGTCAGATTTTTTTTCTTTGTGTAGTTGATGGTGGATCTTTATGCAAAGCATAAATATTTGTGTTCAGCTGTTCATGCAGTCTCTCATTGCAACATTGTAAATACAATTCTGATCCTGATTTTTCCAACCATTGTCTGACTTGGTCTGCTGATCTACTGAAGTAATCTAAAAATTACTATCACACATTAGGTGCAATGTGATGAGTTCATTAACCGATCCAAATAAAGCATTCACACAGATACACACAGATACAGTTTCCAGAAGTCTGTGCTTTACAGGAACTCACCTAATTTTGGTACCGTTACATCTACCAACAGAGTGACAGGAGCATTGAGGTTAGCAAGAGAATGAGAATGAGCTTCCTTGAGAATGAGCTTCTCTGACAAAGGGGTAGAACATGTGTGACAGTAAAGATGTGTGTCAGGGGACAGATCTTGTGAAAAGGGGTGTGAATTGAGAACCGGGTTTTAAGTAAAACGTAAAATCAAATGCTTCAATTTACAGGAAATTATGTTTCTGATCTTATCAATTCCTCGTATCAAAAACGGCATATTTTTTAAGATGATAAACAAACAGACAATAGTACACAGTTCATCTCATATGGACACTATAGCACTATAGGCTACATTCCTCTAGACTGGTTCTCCCTTCTACAGAACTGAGAAGAGAATAAATATGATGAAGAATCACGCCGATGAGGAGGATAGACAATGGCATCAATATTGATAAAATAATTCCCACAATTCTCATTCCTAGTTTTGACCACTGACAAGAAACATTTACACCAAATGGCTGTAGTTTAATATTTAACAGCTTGTATTGACCGATTCCTGGGTCATGCTTGCATTTGTCAACATAACACCATTTCACAAGACAGCATGCCCAAGCAGTGAAAGCATGGGACTTTTTACACCATTCAGCAGATAGCGATTGGTTGAGTTCCCACACTTTATTTGACACAAAATTCAAGGACTTTTCAAGGACTTTCCAGGTCCAGATGCCTCAAATTCAAAGCCTTGATTGGGGCGCATTTGAAGTTAACACTTTAGCATAACAAAAGCATGAGTGTGCATTTTGAAATGAGATCCGAGGGTTGATCAAAAACCTCTGGATGTTTACGACATGATCATGTGATGTCATAAAACATTAAACCAAGCCCTTTGGGAAAACAAGGCAGACACCTAGCAAACCAGTGCATATTTTAGTGGTTCATTCCTACTCAGGGGCTGCCATTCCTGTCACAACAAGTCTGAGCTGAGCGTCATATTAAGCAAACGCAGGTCTCCTCGCAGTTCTACGCATACCTGGAAAAAGTGTGTCACCACACCCCTCCATTCTACCATGCAGTTCTTTTTTACTGCATCCCAAACAGCCCAAACAGCCTTCTGCTTAAGATACTAGCAGGTGTGGGAGAGAATCAAAGAGACAGAAAAACCAAGATAAGAAAGGCAGGTGAAACCGATATGGTTGCGATGGAAACTATGCTGTACGTCGAAGTAGGCGAGTGATTGTAAGGGAGGGATGGAGGGAGGGAGGGAGGGAGGGAGACATGTCAGGTGACCAGGAAGAGCCTGCCCCAGCTCGTTCCTGTTCCTCCGCTTTCTCTGGTATTCAGCAGCCGCCTCCTCCACAGCCAAGACCGACACCCTGTACCATTCTACACACAGCACAAAGACTCCCACCACCTAGACCAACCCCCTCGTCCCAAAGCCCTGTCACCTACTGCCAGAGGCCAAAGTGATCTTACTTAGAAATGAATCAAGCAGAATTAACTGGCTGAACAAATGAGTATTCAGCTGATGAAAGGAAACGACTAGGGTGTTACAGTAAATGAATAAAATGATGACAGTGAATGAAAAACAGCACTGACTCAGACCCAACCAAACTGTGTCAGCAGACTTAAAAAACTTCCTTTAAATGAAGCAGTGGAAGTTCACACTTGAGAACTGAGACTATATAGAAAGAATACGAGTTCCAAATATACCACAGACTTCCTGAAGAACAATGCACTCAATTCTCCATTCACTGGGCATGGCTACAGCAGGACAATGTCTCAAAATGGTAAATCCTTCCAGTTGTATGTTTAGTCAAACAATGCAACTAGTCTCCACTGCCTTGATGAAACCCAGCTGGCTTAAGAAATCCCCAAAGTCCCGATGTAAATGGAACACCCCCTCAACAACCAACCTATTTTTAAAAAGTAAAAATTTTAATTAATGAATATAGTTAAATTATAGTTGAATTACAGAGTCTGGGTAGCAAGTCAGCTAAAACCCCATCTGGGAGCTTGTTTCATTCACTAGCCCATCATTTAGGACACTGGGAGGGAGATTCACTAACGTACATGCTAGCACATTAGCTACCACCACAGGGTACTAGATTCACTTGTCATAAAGTGCCAGGATGGAGGGGCACATAATGCACAGCTATCCAAACAGCTTGCAGCCACCAGCATGCTTTCAACTGGTTACTATCTGTGTTGTATTTGATGATTTTGTTCATCAAAACCCAATGCACGTATAGGGTTTGAGGTGAAAATGGTCTGAATTTCACAGCTGTTTCCCAGATAAGCAGCTGTAAACTATGGCAGAGCAATATAAATGTAAGAACATAATGGGTGCCTATGACTATGCTGACTTGACTATGGATTCCAGGGACAAACGGCCCTGGAAACGTAAGAAACGTAAGAAAACATGAGGCCGTGAAATGATTTAGCTACTGTATGCAGGTATGTCTAGAAACTAACCATGGGCTCACTAGCTTTTCAACCGAGTTTGGTCAGACCAGTAACATCACTGTATCCTTGCAGAGAGTTGCTGGGCGGACTACAACAGTGTGCAGAGGCAGCTTAGACTGAGTCCGATCTATGTACGTATATTGTCTAGCTTGTCAGGCTAGGTGGCCAAGGGAAATGCAATTGCATTCTTTACTGCCAGACTAGTAGACCAGATGGGAGTGGGACCTGCTATGTCCCCAGCACGAGAGCGCGGAACAGGAAGCAGTGCTACACTTGCTCTCTTAAACCGCTCTGAGTAATTGGAACAAATAATAATAAAATAAGGATAATGCTTTTGTATATGAACAATATACTAATACATGTATTAATGATAACGCTAACCCATCTGGAAAATACATCAAAATGGCAGTAATTAGAACAAATAATAATACAATAATGATAATGCTTTTATCATTATCATCATAATAATACAATAATGATAATGATAATGCAGAAAAATCTGAAATTCTGGCTCTGGCTCTTTCTTCCTCAAGCTGACCACAACAATTCCTCAAAATAACTTAAATGAATTCCTTGTGTCCTCTGCGTTCGGACACAAGGAATGGCACAGAGGCTGGTTTATTCAATTACAGCAGTTCTGGCGTCAGGTCACTCTGCCACATGAGTAGCCTAAGTGCCAAGCAGAGGGAGCTAGGAGATTAGCTCAAAGAAAAACACTTTAAGGGGAAACCGACAGGAACTTGTTGAACCTGTTCAGAGACAAAAAAGAGTGTGGGTAAATGGTGACTGTCTTTCGCAGACAAGATTACTGGGGTCCCTTATTGTTGTGGCCTTTAGTTTACTCCTCAGTGAGTGGCCAATAACAGCTTATAGCCATAGATGTGAACAATACACACAGGAAGGCCAAAAAGAGACTTAAATCTGACTAAATATGTCATCCATGGTACAGAGTAATTTAACTGAATACAGTTCATAACATGACTGAAAACAAAACCTCTAATCTAGCAAAACATTAACCAGCATAGACAGCACAGTAACAGAAACTAATATGTAATGTATGTTCATGAAGCAACAGAGAATAACATCGGCACAACAGAATATGGGCTCCCGTTGAATGTAGATAAGATCAGAGGAAGGCTCATAGACTCAACACACTGCCGTGTCTCTACAGTGAAAACTCAGTATTGCCCAACGTCAGCACCTTGTCTCTCAGGCGAACTATATTTGACGTGTGTTTAGGCGACAGAGCTTTTTGTGTCCGCTCCTGTGCTGTCTAAGAGGAAGCTGTTTGGAAAGTGTCCCTGGCCATGTGATTGAAGGCTCAAAGCTTCCCTAATGGTTGTAAAAATCCTGTCCATGAGGCACAATGCACAAAGAACCGAGTGCAGCTGCACAGTTTACATGGGTCTTGCTACTTTGCTACTTAGTAAGAGGATTGTAAGAGGATTGTACACCAATCTGGTGATTAACAATCAATAATCTGTGAGACTCTGCCCAGATTGTGTGAAAGTGAACATTTCATGACCCCTGGATATATTTATAGCTTCTGTTTATCTCTTTATTTGTCAACACGTGAGCATTCTGTTGATATACTGTATGACCAGAAACCTTTTAGCCCTGAAACATGATTTCTCTCAATCAACCTCTAGACAAAAACAAATGTGGGATGATCCATATAAAAGTAATGAATTAATAAGAATAACTATTTAGCTTGATAAACCATTCTATAACATCCATGTATAGTCTGGTTATGAAGAAGAGTGGGCTCAATTCAGCAGGTGGAATCAGTATTTCTCTTGCAAACTGCCTCTGTAAACAGTAGTAGCCTGACAAGATAGTCCTAGGGTATTTCTAGGCAACTCTCTGCAATGATAGAGCAACAGGATTGATCTGACCAAATTTGGGCTACTGAACTACTGAGGTCCAACGGTGTGTTTCTTGACACACCTGCAAAGCAACCCCTAACCATGCCAGTCACAGATAATCTGACATAGAAACACCTGAGCATGAGTATAAGGACGAGTTGGTGTTGTTTGTGTATGGGGTAGAGGAAACCTTTTTAGTCATTCGAAGTCAGCTATTACTTCACAAGATTTCCAGTGTATTAATGTCCTTTGTTTTTGTGACATAAGATGAACTGCACTACCTCCCTCCATCCACATACAGTACCATATTCCTCTCACTCAACACCTTCACCTTGAGCACAAGAATTTTAAATGCGCTTTTACGGGACAATCTGTCAACTTCCACCAGGCCACCACGGCCGAAGTATCCTACCTCCAGCACTGGGCCAGCCCCGAGAATGATCCTCTCCACCCCGCTGGTCAGGCCCTTCTGGCTCAGAGCGGTCAGGCAGTGGATGAGGAAGTTGGTGCTCTGTGTTTTGCCCGAGCCGCTCTCACCCGAGATGATGACAGACTGGTTGACGTGTCTCTTCAGCATGGTGTAGAAGGCCGCGTCTGCAACGGCAAACACATGCGGAGGCAGCTTGCCCAACGGCTGTTTCTCATACATCTTGACATATTTGGGGTTGTAGATGGGCAAGAACTTGAAGGGGTTGATGGCGATGAGAATGTTGCCGGCGTACGTGTAGATCTTCTCCTTGCGGAAACGGTAGCGCAACGTGTCAAGAATGCTCGTCTCTGTCAAGACAGGGAGGTTGCAGAGGTCGTCGTAGTCCTCCTGCTGTGGAGGAAGGAAGCCTCGGTTTAGGAGCCCCTGAACCTCTGTCTCTGCACATTCAGAGGCCAAATGACTGTATGGGATGGAGCCATCGCAGTGACCCTCCTGCAGCACAAAGAAGTAGCCCTGGGTTTGTGGATGCTGCTCCTGAGCCTTCCTAGGCCACAGCAGATATCTCTGCACAGGAAGGTCACTGGGCTGTAGGATCCACTCCTCCCCGCCACAGTCCCTCACCTCCACTAGGACATAGGGCTTGGCTTTGTCTAGGCCAAAGGTGGCTCTTGCGTCCTGGATGACCGTAGCGGCCGTGACTGATCTGGGGACATTGAGAGTCCAACATGGTGCCTTTTTAGTTGATAGTCGTTGGTAGATCTGCAAAACGAAGGTCGCTTCTTCATCCTGATGGGTTGACCTTTCGTCATGTGTTACACTCATTCTGACAGATGAAGACACACATCAGCATAGCGCAGTCTTCTGTGTGTGGTTTAATCTTCCATAGTGAGAGAGACTGTGAGAGACACAGATATCAAGAGTTATTTTAAAATACATACTATATTCCTTCCTAACACTATCATGAACAGAACCATTGTTCTATATTACTTCCATATAATATCATGAAGAGAACCATGTTTGGATCATTTTAGATATTTACCCACATTTCATATCAACTACAGACGAGTAGCCTGATGAGTTAGCCTTAGTTCAGAGGACAATTCAAATGTATAGCCTATCTTCACCTTGGCCATCACTCGTAACAATCTAAAATGTATGACTAATGTCCATTAGCCTATTTCATTACATACTTAAGTAATAGCCTACCATAGGCTACTCATAAGCAGAGGCTTGCACGTTGTTACACGTTGCGGAACAGCAGAGCAATCACTGTAATTCTGTCAAATTCTGAAATATGAAGACCTAATGCACAAGCAAGCACCTTAAGAAATCATTTTGAGTTTAGAAATTAAACGCATGGAATGATGTGATAAGGTAAATAAAGACAATACAGACCAAAAAAACGCAATTAAAGAAAACATTAACCAGTTTTGTCTAAAACTTACCTAATTTCATTTTCCCGAAGTGAAATCTTGATTTCGGTTCAGGGCGGCGACACGAAATCTAGCGTCCTTTGATCAAAACAAGGTATTCACCTGTGCTGTGCTAGCCTACTGTAAGTATCAGACAGGTTGGAGTTCAGTTTACTGAATCAGCGCTTCTGTATACTCCGACTGCACGTTCACTTGAAGTCTTCCGCATTAAGCCTGACTGTTTTCATAAATAAAATCTTAATAATTAACATTAAGGTGACGTACACAAAGTTGTCGTTTTCACTTCTTACAGGCGTTACTTCCTTTCTCTAAGCGGCTTCGCCATCGAGTGGGTGTTACAGTTGGGCCCTTCCCTTCTCTATACTTAGAATGCATCTTTGCTGCCCCACTTCTTCAAGAGCTGTCAGCCTCACCTAGTGGAGGTAAAGATTAATTGAATTGAAAGCCAGCTTGTCTAGAGGCCTTTATCATTGTCGAGTTTGTTTTCTTCTGTAGGCATACTTGACCTAATGAGCTACGAAGGTAGTCAAGCATCAAGTCAGTGAAAGACAGGTAGATGTCAAGATGGTTGCATTTTGTTTTTAGATGCATTTTCGTTTGCACAAGTTGATGAGAAACGTAGGCCTACTGACTAACAAGATCATATTGTCAATATAGACAAAAGCTCTGCAGTTTTATTTCTCTTTCTACAGTTAAAATGTGCAGATGTTACTGGGCGCACCATCGTTGGCTCATAACGTCTGCCAATACATTTTTAACATTATTTTTATTTTTATTTACACCATACTAATGTAAAAAATGTATTTCAACAAGTTTTATATTTGTATTAGTACTTGCTAGGTTAGCCTAAAAATCTAGTAGTTTTGCTCATCATGTGGGCTAGTCTAGATACTCACCAATAGCTCTCCTTGATGCTCCATTCTCTGTCCTTCTACAGAATAATGAGAACAGGACATATCTGACTTGCTTGCTGTGCACTGTACTCCCAGTTCTACAGCTGCCTCCTGTTAAGAACAAATGGTGTGACAAGGCCCCCTCACAACAGGCCCTGAAGATCAGCTAATTATGAACTAGTCCCTAAAACAGCCACACTGATTTTAGCCATGACCACAAGGAACAGTCTTGCACAGAATGATGGTTAATGCTTGCACTTAAACTTGAACACACAAATATGTAATCTTTAGTGGAAAATCACGGTTTGGTGATTTTAAAAGTTAATGAACAATCTTGAGCATTCTGTTTTTTGAAATGGCACTTTAAGTTGCTAGACTAAGTCTGTACATGTGTGTGTGTGTGTGCTTTAGGCTGTTATTGACAGAAAAAATAATTACATTACACAATAAATGAGTAAAACATACTAAAATATACAAATAAACAAGATGAGAACAACTAAACCATAAATGATTGAGTGATTATCTCTAGTGTCCAAAGAAGAAGAAATGAATGTACCCAAATATCTAACAAGGCACTGAAAATGGAGAACATGGCTTTTCTCAGTACTTCACTTGGCTGCCAAATAGGCCTGCTGGTCTTTCCTTTCCCATGTTAAATCAATTTATCTGCCCTGAAATCCGCAGAAATGCCATTATGCTGTCACACACACTATTACTGACCTTCAATCACCAACGGCCTCCTCAGCTGGGAATCACTCACTGAGGCTTCATGGGAAAACTGAAACAAGCCTGAAAGCTGGGGATGAACAGTGATTATGAAATGTCTTTGTGACATTTTGCATGCTACATAAATTACCCACAATGCAGCTAAACAACAATTTGCATTTGTTTCTTCTCTTATTTGCTGTTTTCAAAATGGCATACAGCTGTCACATGTGGTGCCATAAAGGGAAAAATCTACTGTGTTTATTAAAAGACAAACAACCAATTGTGCCATTTGTCATGAAGGGCCTGTTCTGTAAACTCCATAAAATATTATTGTTCTGTATTCCATTTCAGGAAAAGCCTCTTTACATAGCTTACTTTTTCTTGTTCTTTATTTTTGTTTTCTTTTTTTTTTTACATAACTGAATTTTGTCACTTTTAGCTGTAAAATTGTCAAAACATTTAGGTATGGTGATAGCTTTTAAAGGCAGGATTGTGTGTCTTCAGTACAGCTGTGTTGTGCTTCACTTTATGCCAAGCAGGGGTCACTGTAGTTCTGTCTATGAATTTCATAGTGTCATGTGGTCATGCCCTGCATCAGGCAACACCACCGTGTGGAAAACAGGATCTCATTTCCATCCTTTCAAAACCACTGTGCTTATTGCATCTGGCAGCACCAGTACATGCTTATGTCTTGTTATGGTTTAGTGTAAGTGTCCAAGTCCCGAGGATTTCAGGATTAAAGTAGACTGTATTGAACAGTAGGATTGTGGCTTTTTTTCCATGGCATTAATGTGGCACAGGTATGGATCCAGTTGTCCTCTTGGCACCAAAAAGATGGAACAATGTTGTATGCCCACTTGGACCGTGGAACATTCTAGTTTCATAAGCACTGAATGTAAAAAAAAAATTGTTCCACCAACAGCGCTTGTAATTCTGTCATTCACAAAGTAATTAGTAAGATTCTGGAACAGTTACACCACAGAAGCTTGAAGGTCAGTATTGCAACATGACATGGGGAATATCTAAGAGAAAATTGCTGATATCATTCCCTCCCCTCTTTGGCATTTTTATGTGAGATGGTGTGAAATGTATTTTAGGCATAGGTTAGATCTCCCCTCTCTTTGTGCTCAGTGCTGGAGTCCTGGCAGGAAACAAGATTTCAACAGCATCGCTTCTCTAAACAAACATCTGGTTTCCAGGGGAACCACCTCCGTAACTTAGCAACATACAAATATCAATAAGGAAATACACAACATGTGATATGATAAAGTTTAAACCAATTATGGTGTATCAGGTCAGACCTGTGAAAAGTCTAAAGTCTTCAACAAGAGTTGTATACAGTTGTACATGGCACCGCTGTCATGTTTAACAAGCAACTAAGTGTTGTGTGGTTCAGCAGATGTCCCTCCACCCAGTGTTGGGAAAGTTACTTTGGAAATGTAATGTGTTACAGTTACAAGTTACTCTATCTAAAATATAATAGTAGTGTAACTATTTCATTTACTTTAACAAAGTAATGTAACTAATTACATTTGATTACTTTTTAATTACTTTCCCACATTTTGAATGAATTTTGGTCAGCTTTTAATCATTTCCAGTTTTTAAAACCGTGGATTACCCTTTAAGTATTAATCAATACTGACTGCTGTAAAGATCCCTACAAACTCCTTAGACTTCAGTGCATTAACTAGAAGTTGTCTATTTTGTGTGATTGCTAGCACATTTTTACTTTCTGCAATGGGCTAAACCAGGGGTTGCCAACCTGTGGTCCTGGACAGCATGCAGACATTTGTTAATTTCGCTCTCAAAATGGCAGGGAATAAATGCAAAGCAAAGCGAAAATATGACACAGGACGTTTGAAATTGGGGAATTCGAGGTGCCATGGCTCAGCGGGCTGGCGTTGTGCCATGACTCCGGCAACCCAGGTTCGAATCCGACCTGTGGTCCTTTGCCGATCCTGCCCCATCTCTCTCTCCCGTTCATTTCCTGTCTATCTCTCCACTATCACTGGCAAAATAATATATAAAGAAATGGGGGAGTTTATAGTTTTTTGTTGAACGTAAAGGCAAATCATTCAGCCTTACATGGTGGGTGGGTGTGGGTGAGAGAAAGGGGGGTGATATTAATGTGTGCCCATGTATGATGAGGCCCTTGCGGTAACACAGTAAAAATGTGGCTCTTGGGTCTCTGACTGGTTGACCACCCCTGGGCAAGGCCAACACTGAGCTTCTATCTGACATTGCAGTCATCATCACAAGTGCAGACATGCAGTTCAAACATGACAACAAATGTTTCACTGTGGAAGATATGTAACTTGAAATGTAATCCTGAACATTTCCTTAATGTAACTGTAATTCAATTACACAGTTTTTCAATGTAACTGTAACTTATTACTGTTACTTTTATTTTGTAATTAAATTACGTAATTTTGTTACATGTAACTAGTTACTCCCCAACACTGCCTCCACCTTGTCTGAGTTGTTGGCCCATAGGTCTGAAAAACACTGAAAACTTCAGGTGGAGTTTGAATTTCACATTGCTAAAGTTCATAATAATAATAAGCCATTGCATTACCTCTTTGCTTTAATGGCATTTATAGGTAGGCTACATCTATTGGAAAATGCTAGAGTACTACTAAGCCTTTCACCAAACAGCAGCAGCTATTTTATACCATTTTAGGAATATAGAAGTACAAATAACACAAATCTTTTTGAGAAGATTTGAGAGCATTTGAGAAAGTAAGTAGGAACACTCTGAGGAGAAAACATGGAAATATGGAAGAGGTCTGGCTACTATTACCCCGTGAAGAAGATTCTTATTGGACCTTTTTGGTAGGGGGGATTTCATGAGCAGGACCTATTTATAGACTACTGTCAGAATCTTGCCATGACGATACAATACAACACAATTGTTTATTGACATGGCGATACAACACAAATTATTTCTGGATGGCAATGTTGACATCAAGTTAAACTGTGAATTTGATGAAAAATGTAGGCGAGTGGTAGAGACGGTACACAGTGGGCATGAAGAAATGTAAATAACGGCGCAGATTTATCCCTAATTTGGTTTGAAATGGGCGTGTGCTGGACGTGGTAGTTTCCCCTCTTTTCAGCTGAAGCAGAGTTGTAACTAGTGGCTTGTGAGAGTCGTGTCGCCCTAGGCGTAGCCTTAAGCAAGTGGAGACTACTGGAGAACAACGGTAAGTCGAATAGTTTAAATAAACTTAAAGTTTGGATTTTAGTAACAATACAAAAATATGTTTTTTTTTTTGTTCATTCACTTTCCACTCAATTTCATTAAGTTTTTCTGTTGTTTTTGCCTGTTAATTTCAGATATTTCAGAAAAGTACACTTTTAATCTTACTAAGAGCATGCAAATAACGGTATAGCACCAGGTGCTATCGCCTGACGCGTCGTGAGATGAGTGACAGGTCGACAAGAATGAGACTTCATGAGCGAGAGAAAAATACTGTAACTGTTTGATTACTATAAAGCCATAGGTTAAGATTAACTCATACATGCAAACGCGTTTACACATTTATGTTGTACAGAAGTCAGAGGAAACAAGGCAGGAAAAACATGCGTCATTGTTGGACACGTGCGGCGCACCCATACAAACCTACTTACATGTAGCTTGTTCATCTGTTAATTAATTAGTGCTTATAATGTTCGCGTATTTTAAAGAACAGGCTATAAACAAAACATATTAGAATGTCATGCGCATCCACTTGGTATTTTTCATGTAAAATACATTGCTTTTTGCAGGTAAGTTTCAACATTTCGTTTTAGCAAGAAAAAGTTGAAATTTGATTGTGTATATTTGCCGGAATGTAGGCTATGATAAATATATTTTGAATATGCATTATATCTCTAGTGTCTCGTGTTTCCCATCACCATCTCTTAAAATTAAATATGAGTCAAATGTGATGAGATGGTGTAACAGCATTCCACATGTCCGCTTCCTTGACTAGAAGATCTCTCTCAAGGCGTATGCGCACGTGTTTTTTAGGGGGAAATCTTCTTAAACAATCACTCAATCACACAATCACTATTTTATTTCCTCATGCATGGAGCCTATTTTTGCCTCTTAAACAGTGGGAAATACGCTGTTTCTGAAACACACCCCAACACACACACACACACACACTCCTTCTCTTTAGCCCGCCCTCTGGAATGACTTTAACATTAGTAGTCACCAATCGAATTATGGTGTCTCCTCCATGTTCACAGTGCATGGCTGGCAGGCACAAGAGGACTACCTCACCTAACCAAATTGGAGCCATTAGGGTGCTCAGGGAAAAAAAAAACGGGGCGTGAGGGAGTGGTCGCTGTGTAAATGCATGTGTGAGGGACGGCCAATCAAGAAAGACAAATGAGGGTATAGGGGAAACTTGAATGGAAAGGAAAAGGGTGGCTCCTGGCACCACTGACTCACTTTGCAGTTTGGGGGCCTCCACAACATCTGGGATAGATCAGTGAGTTGGAAAATGTGACCCAAAAGTGAGGGAGGAAGAGCGGAATGGCTGATGGGAGGGGAGTACAGTCGGGAGCGTACTGGCGGGAGAAGTGAAAAATGGAAGCAGGGTTGAAAGGAGCAGGATGGGGGTGTTGGTGTGACTCATAGCTCTGCTATTGCTGTCATGAGTGTGTTTACACGTGCACATCTGTGGCAGGGGATGAGGGGGAGGGGATAGGGTGTTCCCTAGGATTCGGCTCCTCTTGGCTGTCCATATCTGGCCAGAGGTTTATCTTTCCCCGTTCTGTCTGCATTCGTTCTTTGTCACAACAACCATTTCACCACCATCAAATCACAAGACACACGCATGATCTGTCTCCCTTTCCAGCCTCTCTCGTTTCCTTTTATAGTATGCACACTCCGAGCGGACGGTTGAATTTCTGACAGTGCTGGGCTGTGAATGAACTTTGTCGATATCCGTAGACCTCCGCTGGCTCATTTGTGGCAATTTAAGACAGCAGTGGAGGATATCTGGTATAATGGTCAGTTCCCTGAAGTCAGCCTTGTGTGTGCACATTATTACTCTGTATCCTCTTGGTGCTTCTCTCTGATTGAATTTCTTTTTTTTTTTCATCGACCTCTCCATCCCCACCCACCCCACCGCCCACCTTACTCAGCTGATGAATTTGTAAACGACATGATTGCATCTCAGTGTAAACTGTCCAAAATAGGGCCTCCGCACAGCGTTGCCTGTGAAAAGTGTGAGGTCTGAATAGGCCAACTGTTAGCATATCTGGCCTCTCCACCCACAGTTGCTGAGAGGCCGAGAGGCTGAAAGCGTTTTGTAGAGTGCCCCTCCCACCTGCTCTTGCCGTCCATTGAACAAGGAGTGCATTTTTGTCCTGCAGGACACTGACTCACAGGCGTATTTCTCCTGCTCTTGACTGACCATATTTTCAGTCCCGTTATTCCTGCTGTAGTTGTTCCTAGGATTGTTTTTGTACATAGCTCTTGTACTCATACACGTCTAAACAATCCTAAATGTTTGTACACATCTTAAACATAAATTTGGTACTTTACTTTGTACTTTACTTTTGTACCGTTTGTATGCTGTTGATTGTCAGTATAACACGTTGTTTGTTTTGTATGGAACTATATCTGTCTTGACATTAAGAATGGGATTATTCCAGGCCATCAATGATGATTGATGTGTTTTTTTCTGTGTCTTTCAGAAATTAGTGAAAAGAGCTTAGAGCTATCCAAGGACCTCTGCTGTGTTGTATTTTGGCCAAGAGAGAAATTGATCGCCATCATGCCTGTGGTTGTGATGCACACCTCCCCGCTACTTTGGTCACGTGTACTGGCCATGGTGTTTGCCTGCGTGGCCTTCAGCGTGGCAATCCATGGTGCTCTGGTGATGGGAGCCTCAGCGGGTGACTGGTGCCTTTTCTGCTGGGGTTTGAGCTTCGCTGGCACAGCGCTGGTACTGCTGGTGGAGATGTTTGGCCTGCAGACACGTGCGCCCGTCTCCTGGAAGAACTTCCCCATCACCTTCGCCTGCTACGCGTCTCTCTTCTGTCTGTCCGCCTCCATCATCTTCCCACTCTACTTCCTGAAGGGTGCCCGGACGCAGTCCCAGTCGTACGACTACCGCATCGTTGCAGAAGTGTTCTCCTGCTTGGCGACCATCGCTTACCTCACGGAGGTGAGCATCAGCAAGGCACGCCCCGGTGAGGTGGCAGGCTACATGGCAACAGTGCCCGGCCTGCTGAAAGTATGCGAGACCTTCGTGGCCTGCATCATCTTTGTGTTCATCAGCGACCCCATCTCGTACGAACACCCAGCAGCCGTCAAGTGGTGCATGGCCGTCTACTGCATCTGCTTCATCCTGTCGGCCGTGATCATTGTTCTGTGCGTGTTGGAGTGCACCGGCTGTTTGCCCTTCCCCTTCGCACGCTTCCTCTCTGCCTATGCCTCGCTGGCCGTCCTGATGTACCTCACCGCCACCATCATCTGGCCCATTTTCAAGTTTGACAGGAAGCACGGAGGAAGCTCCTCACGGCCCAGCTCCTGTGGCAGCTCCCCAGGGCTGTGCCCGTTTGACAAGCTGATGGCTGTGGCCGTGCTCACAGGGGTGAACTTCATTCTGTATCTGGCTGATTTGATATACTCCGCCAGGCTAGTGTTTGTCACGGTTTGAGTCAAAAGAAACTGGGAGGGGTAGAGGGGGAGAGATAGATAGAGAGGGAGAGGGTGGCGGTGAAAGTAAGAGAATGAAAAGAAAAGGTAATGAACAAGCCGAGAACAAACTCAGCGATCACTGTTAAGGTTGATCATGCTTTCAGTCATTTATCAGTATTTTGCCCGACAATCTGTTGTTGCCAAAGTTGCTCTTGCTTACATTCTATGTATCAAAGAACTACACTGATTAGTATAAAGTGTCATAGAACTGATGAACGAATAAGTGCAGCTATAATAATAGATGGCTTGCTACTTAATGTTTTTTTTTTACAATCCTTTCAGTATTTCCATGCAATGCATGTCACAACAATAAAGAAAAACTTGAAATTAAATTTTTGTAGTTAGAGCTTTACCTGAATCTGAGTGCCTATGCAATCAATGCTGTTAACAGTGTTTTGGGATGAAAGCAGCCGAAAAGTGGCTGAATCCTTTTTCTTTGGGAATGGTGCTTATGTATATCAGTGTTTAAGTCTTTCAAAGCTCTGTGTTCAACTGCTGTGTTAAAAATGTTGTTTTCCAACGCAACACGTACAGTAATTTAATGTGCCTTTTATAATTTGACTGTAATCCATTCTTCTGATTTGTAGTCTTTACAAGGTAGGGTAATCAACTAGAAACTGAGAAATATGTTACATCTTCAGTATAAAAATGAAAGATTAAATAATGTACCCATGTCCATTGTTTATGCGTATGTAAAGCTTATTTCATAAACGGTAACAACCAAAGTACAGCATATATGCATAAATTAGGTCAAAATATTTGAATGTTTTTTTTTCTTTGCAGTATTTTGTATCATACTTTTTGTATTGTACTTTAATGTACCATGATGAGAGTATTACTAACGCTTACTCTAAGAAACCATAAGGCTTGGAAGTTGTGGAAGTGTCTGATTTCACAGCACAGTGCCTTTGTAATGTTTTGAGTGTAGGCCTGCTGCATAAATGTTATGGGAGAATTATGAATCACTATGAAATAAATATTGTTAATGCACCAAAAAATAAGTGGTGGTTCTGTCTTACGTGCTTAATGCTAATTCTATGTGTTTCTTTTGGTAAAAATTCACCCTCCAAGTTAAACATTTTCACACACACACACACACACACACACACACACACACACACACAGATAAATGTATTGAAATTCATTCACATTCACAGTCTTCTCTCTGTCACACACACATAAACACTCACACCACACACACACATGCACAGTATCTTTCCTAATGGGAGGTGCTGGAAGGTGTGGCTATCCACACCATTCTTCTCAGTGTCCTCTGGAGGTCCAGTAGAAATCCTAATCCCTCATTGGACCATGGCACAAACTCACAGGGTTCTGACCAGCGAAGAGTTCTGCTGTCCCATATGCCTGGACCTTCTTAGAGACCCCGTCGCCATCCCCTGTGGCCACAGCTACTGCATGGGCTGCATCGGACACTATTGGGCCAGCGACAGTGACATGGAGACAGCCAGCTGTCCTCAGTGCAGGCAGTGCTTCACACCTCTGCCCATCCTGAAGCGCAACACTCTCCTGGCTGAGATGGTAGAGAAGCTGAAGAGAACCCACCTCCAGCAGGCTGCTTCCCCAACCACTCACGCTGCCACTGCCACCGCCCCCAGCACCACCAAATGCTCGTCCACCTCCGGTTCTCCTGCAGCGACCTGCTCGGACGCGCCAGCGCCGGCAGCGGCGGACGTGGACGTGCAGTGCGACCTGTGCACCCGGAGCAAGCGGCGAGCGGTGAAGTCGTGCCTGGTGTGCTTGGCCTCCTACTGCAGGCTGCACCTGCAGGCCCACTATGAGTCACCGGCGCTCAAGAGGCACAAGCTGGTGGAGGCTGCCGCGCAGCTGCAGGAGAAGATCTGCCCGCACCACGACAAGCTGCTGGAGGTCTTCTGCCGCTCTGACCAGAGGTGTGTCTGCGTCCTGTGCGTGATGGAGGAGCACAAGGGTCATGACACGGTCCCCGCTGCTGCAGAGAGCACCAAGAAACAGGTACAGATGGCAGACTTCTGAACTTTCACGAAAGAAACATGACAACATAATAATGTATTTGACTGTAATCTTGACCAACTTCCTGCTGCAGCAGAGAGCACCAAGAAACAGGTAGAGATGGCAGATTTGTGAACTTTCACAAAAAGAAACATAATGATGTACTTGACTGTAATCTTTAAATCTTTTGATATGACCATAATTATTCTGATGTACATTGTAATCATTTAATATGACCACTTACATCACTCAGAGACAGAGAGGCAAAGTATGAGCATGAATTTAGTTTTGGGATTAGACTTGGTTCTAGTGAATGCATACAATTGCTCAGAAAGGGTTCTACTGTAGTGACAACAAAAAATCTTTTTGCTGTGAAACATTATTTATCCATGGGAATAGTTTCGGGAAAGTAATTTAGATACACCAGAGGACAGAACAATCAGAAGATAAATGTTATTTTAATAGCCACAGAAAGAATTTGCATTCCCTCCCACCAAAAATATGGAACAGAGTACTGTTTTGATTGTGGGAGTTACTCTAAGGTCTCCACCAGTCAAACCCACTTCAGAAGATCCAGCTTGAGAGGGAAATCACAAGCTAGCTCATTCATCCCCCTGTCCCAGATTCAAATGTCACCCTGACTTTATCTACCACGTCCCCTTTCTTCTTCCTCCATTTAAATGCTCAAGATGAATATCAACCACCAAGAGAACATCATTGGCCAAGATTTATCGTTTAGCTAAATGCGGTGTGGCTGCTGCTTTTACTGTTCCTTGTTGAATATGCAAACTCGTGTCAGTTTTGCCTACTGCCGAGACTTTGTTCTGATAATGAATTTACATGAATGACCACTGTACTACAATGATGAATCCTAAATAATGATTGGAGTAAAACCCACCTATTGTAATGATGTACTGAGTTCCCTGTGATGTACTAAGACTATTCTAAAGCCATGAATCACCTTCTAATTGATAAAGATGGTTTGATTCTTTTTTTCTTTTCTTTTTGGTTCTGTCATATAGACCATACATTTTTAACCAAATTCAATTGACTTCTGAGAAGGTCTTCATGCTTCTTTGTGAGGGTGGTTTAAGTGCCATACTTATGCTCTTTGACCTCTGCTTGCAGAAGGAGCTGGGGGCTGTGAGGAGGAAGTTTAAGCTGAGCATCCACGCCAGAGAGAAGGAGCTGCTGGAGCTCCGGCAGGCTGTGGACACTCTGAAGGTGAGAAGGGGTTTTCTGGAACAACACCGATGGAAGGGGGAAGAGAGCAAAGGGTGAACATCCTCGCTCCTTCATCTGAGTGATGCAAAACATATAATACCTAAGCTGAAATTGTGTCATTCTGATTGCGTGTAGGAGTCTGCCCAAGGTGCAATGGAGACCAGCGACAGGATCTTCACCGAGCTGATCTCCTCCATCGCCAGGCGCCACACTGAGGTACAGGAGCTGATCAAGGTACAGGAGCAAGCTGCCGCGGCTCTTCTGGGCCAGCTGGAGATAGACCTGGCCCAGCTCAGGAAGCAGGACACACAGCTAGAGCTCCTGCTCCACACCGACGACCACATACACTTTCTCCAGGTAACGCCACCGACTCTAAGGTGACACACCCACCTCCTCCAGGTAA
>JAGFZM010002139.1:0-87837 GCA_017657215.1 Limnothrissa miodon | reverse complement strand
CAGACAAGGCCCCTCTTCCTCCCCCACCTCCGCCTAAGCTCTCCTCCGGGCCGTCAGATTTGGCACAGTACTCCTCCTGGTAGTTGTGAGCTGTGTACGAGAAGTCACTTGGATAAGGGGGGAGGTGGAAGCCAAGGCCTCGATCGTCCATCGGGGTCTCCCCTCTCAGGTGCACGGCCCTGTCCGACACCCCGGAGTTCCCAAAGGACCCGAGAGCCACCCCCTCCAATGGCAGCACCGAAGGATGAGACAGGAGCGTGTCCTCTTCTTTGAACATGACTGCACACAGCACAGTGGAAAAATCTGATTAGAAATGGAGCGTGTGGATTGTAGTCTATCCCTATTTAACCCTAACACACCACACAGACACAGCACAAAAAGTACAAATTAAACAAACACAAAAACGCTGATTACGTAACACGTCCACTAGTTCAACTACAGGATGTTTCCAGTAACCAAACAACAAATTAAAAGACAAGATCTCGTTACTCCAGTGATAGTGACACTGTGAGAGACGGACAGAGTGATTACATTAAGGGACTCACTTGGCAAATATTTGAAACAGTGGGTGCTACTTCTTTTCCTCTTCCCATTGGACACGTACAGGCAGACGGGCGCGGGGCGGCTCACGGATTGGTCGCTGTAGGGTGGCACTCGCACACACAGCAGGCACTGCCGTACAAAGACAACCAAACATCCAGCACAGTTAAGCCCAGCTAAGCCAAAGCATAATAATGTCAGCCTATCAGTGAGGCAAGACTGTGTATAAATGTATACAGACCATTAGGCTGACATTATTCACAGTGCAACACTGCTGGTGTAATCAAAGCAAATGCAGCCTAGACAAGATCATTTAGAAACTAACAGCAAAGACATAAATTAGAGAATAACCATGTTCAACAGAGAGAAGCGCTAATATTTGTGGTGTCGTGGAAAAGTAATTGTCTTTGAAATAAATTGTCTACCTCGTTACTTTTATCGTGGTCTATGTGAGCCTCTTCTTCCCATTGGAGCTTTCCGTCTGTAGCAAGCACAGAAAGATACATTTTATATGACAGAAAAATAATTTACATGCTGGGAATTATAACACGCCGTTTAGTGGCCACATTTACATTTACATTTATGCATTTAGCAGACGCTTTTATCCAAAGCGACTTACAAAAAGAGGATAACAATCAAGCTACATAGTAGAAACCTTAAGGAGCATAGTGCTAGGGAATAGTGCTTCAGTTCATTTTAGTGCTAGGATAGAAGATGTTCTCTGAATAGCTGGGTCTTTAAGAGCTTTTTGAAGGCCTCCAGAGATGGCCCTGTTCTGATTGTTTTTGGTAGGTCATTCCATCAGCGTGGGACGACACATGAGAAGAGTCTGGATTGCCTTGGGCGGGGAGCCGGGACTGCCAGTCGACAGTCATTGGAGGACCGGAGTTGTCGGGGGGTAGCCTGAGCCTTTATGAGAGCGCTTAGATAAAAAGGGGCAGATCCTCTAAGCACTTTGTAAGTCAGCATCAGTGATTTGAATTTGATGCGAGCCGCCAGAGGCAACCAGTGGAACTCGATTAGCAGAGGGGTGACATGCGTCCTCTTCGGCTGATTGAAGATGAGACGCGCCGCAGCATTTTGGATCATCTGAAGTGGCTTGACGGCACAGGCAGGAAGTCCTGCCAGAAGGGCATTGCAGTAGTCAAGGCGTGAGAGGACCATAGTTTGAACCAGCAATTGGGAGGCTTGCTGAGTTAGGTATGGTCTGATCTTTTTGATATTGAATAGTGCGAAGCGGCAGGCCCGGGCAACAGAAGCAACATGGTCATTGAAGGTTAGCTGGTCGTCGATCATAACACCTAGGTTCCTGGCTACCCGTGAGGGAGCAAGAGACAAGGAGCCAGAGTTGATGCAAATGTTGTGGTGAATAGTTGGTTTAGCTGGGAGGACCAGCAGCTCGGTTTTTGAGAGGTTCAGCTGGAGATGATGGTCTTGCATCCATGCAGAGATGTCAGAGAGGCAATCTGAGATTCGCGTTTGGATGGTTGGGTCATCGGGTGAGAATGACAGATAGAGCTGGGTATCATCGGCATAGCAGGGGTAAGAGAAGCCATGCTGGAGGATGATTTGGCCCAAAGAAGTGGTATAGATGGAGAAAAGAAGGGGGCACAACACAGATCCTTGGGGCACTCCAGTAGCAAGGTGTCCTAGCCAGGATACTTTGAACAGTCGCCCAGTGAGGTAGGATTCGAACCAGCAGTATGCATCACCCTTGATGGCCATGTTTGATATATAGATAGATGTATAGATAATAGAATACTGTGGTTTACCGTATGAAACGCAGCTGACAGGTCAAGCAGGATGAGTACAGATGACCTTGATTCCACTCTGGCTTCTTTTAAGGCTTCAACCACAGATATTAGAGCTGTTTCAGTGGAGTGGCCACTCTTAAAGCCAGATTGGTTGTGGTCGAGTAGATTCTGTTGGCTCAAGAATTCGGTAACCTGTTTGAATACCGCCCTTTCAATAGTTTTAGCAAGGAACGGAAGGAGAGAGACCGGCCTGTAGTTTCCCACCTGGTCGGGAGCAAGAGAGGGTTTTTTGAGTAGAGGTGTTACCTGAGCATGCTTGAATGCAGAAGGGAAGATTCCTGTTGATAGTGAAGCGTTGATCACATGTGTGATACCTGGTGTGATAGTTGGAGCTATGGATTGCAAGAGGTTGGTTGGAATTGGGTCCAGAGGGCACGTTGTAGGACGGCTGCAGGTGAGAAGTTTAGACACATCCATTTCGGTGAGGGGTTTGAATGAAGCAAATGTCGCAGCAGGACTATTGCAATCGGAGGTGCTGCCGCTAGTATATGGTCCAGTTGTAGCCTTTGCAGTGTACATACAGTACACCCAACCACACACACAGACACATTTCACACACAGACACACACACCCCCACACACACAAACACACACACACACACACATTTCACATTTTACCTGAGCCTCTCTCCATAAAGAGCACACGGGAGGTGGGCAGGAAGTTGGAGCCCCCGAGCAGCAGCTCCTCTCCCCCCTCCACGGAGCACGACGTCAGGCTCACTGACTCCACCACCGGGAGCTCCTGAGCCGAGCGCTGAGCTGGAGAGATTGAGGGATTGAGAGATGGAGGGATGGAGAGGGGGAGAGGGGGAGAGGGAGAGAAAGTGAGATAGAAATGTACAAAAAATGAAAAGAAAGAGTGCGTAAAAGAGACAGAGAAAAAGTGAGGAGGGAAGACAAGAAGAAATGAAAGAAGGGTGGAAGGATAGACAGAATAAGGATGAAAAGAGAGAGAGAAGGAGATTGAGCAAGAGGCAGTGATAGAGAAATGGATAAAAGAAGAGGTAAAAGCTGGTGAGCAACAGAGAGGGAGGGATGGAGAGGGGGAGAGGGAGACAAAGTGAAATATAGAAATATACAAAGAGAAAGAGAGAAAGAGAGAGGGACATTGAGAGAGAAGGAAAGAGACGGATTGCAGGGGGATTAGCTGTGAGATCACATGCAGCTGGAGTGGAGTATGAGGCAGATGAAGGTGAGTGAGGGCAGTCATGATATCAGGTGAGTGATGAGGTGCTGCAGTTCTGGAGCAGCCCACAGGTCTCCTGCTGCGCCAAGGAGCTGCTGGCAGCGGGGCCGTGCCGGCGGAGGGAGATGTGTGAGCAGCCGGAGACATGTTCTAGGGGCCGGGGCCGAGCTACTGCGGAGCCGCAAGGAATCCCAAACATGCCGGCTGTAAATGCCGGAGCTTTTTCTTCTGTTTCCAAAAAGGTCCGTCCAGTGTCAGCATTTGATTTTGTTGGACTACGATGCAAGCAGAGGGCTGGCATCCCGGTCCGCTCCACATCTCATTTTTAGTTTTCCCCCTGACAGTCTGCGCCAGAAGGGGGCATGAGCGGACGGCACGTATGCTCTGAGAGGAATGAGGCACCTGGACATGCCCTGTTTGCCAGCCAGTCTAACTCTGGGAGACTGATAGGGTTCCTTTGAGTAGAGTCAGAATGGCCTCGACTCAAACAGCACTCAACAGCACAAAAATAAATATTTTTTAATGTATTTATATTTATATATACAGTATACTGTATATTTTCATGTATGTATGTATATTTAAGGAAACCAAACCATTTTCTATTGTTATTAGTTGGTCAAATAGACCATAACAATAAGTGAAGCAAGATTAAATTATGAAAAAATCCTGCGTTGAACTGCAGTACCAAAACTGCTTCAAAACTGCCGCAGTAAATGCAGACAAAAATCTGGATGCGAAAAAAAAAGTACTTTAATGTACAATACAATATTTTGGAGCGAAAATACTGCATTACTGCATATAAAACTGCAGTTTTCCTGCAACACAATGCATTTTTCTGCAATAGAGTTAAACTTGCTAGCATCCTTCTTTTAAACACAATCGATAAAGCATAAATAAACATAATGCAAAAATATACCAATGACAAAAGTGTGTAGCTAACATAATCTATAAACACAACCCATGGAAGAAGATCAGTTATATCCAGACATCATAAATCAAAAAGGGTAAAAGAAACTGGCTAAACTTACAGCACTCGATTGGCAGAGAAGCCACTTGCAAGGCAAGCACCCGTCCGGGTGAAGTTAGCGGTGGAGCCAGCGGAATGTGTGTACGGAAGACCAGACGTACACGAGTATTCTTTCTCCCTACGTCCGTCTCTCCTTTCCTGAGCTCTATGTCGGAATTCCTCAGCTTTAGAATGCCTGCACAATCAATTCTGGGACACAGGCAGGAATCATTTACGGAATGTGATCGATCACATCATTCAAATCAGAATCAGAATTAGAATCAGGTTTTATTGGCTAACTATACTTGCATATACAAGGAATTTGTATTAATCTGTCTGAAGTGTATATCGTAAAAGAATAACTGTTGACATGCTATGTATCCAATTTCTGGCAAACATCCTTTCATCCATCTGTCTCTATATCCCTTACTCACAAAGCAGTCATGTTGGTCTCTGGATTGAGGGGGATGTCCAGTATTTTAGTCCCTGCCTGGATACTCTCCTGACTGGCAGTACCCACCATTTTGCCTGTTACTCTAAAACAAACACAAAATAACCATCAGATGTTGTGACTCTATGTAAGGGTGATGGGTACTACATGGTAGAGGCATGAGAATGATATAAAAAGAAAGACGGAGAAAGAAAGCAGGCGATTAGTGCCGTGTGATACATACCGATGAATCTGATAGAATGGATGTGGTCGAATGGACCTGTCATCAGCAGTTCCTACAAACACCTGCAAGGAGAGAGGCTGTCTCTCTGTGTACCCCACAAGCTGAGAGGCAGAGACAGAGAAACAGACAGAGAGAGAGAGAGAGAGAGAGAGAGAGAGAGAGAAACAGAGAGAGAGAGAGAGAGAGAGAGAGAGAGAGAAAAGAGGAAATGAGGGCAAGGAGGAACACTGAGACAGAGGGTCAGTAAGTGATGGTCATAAATCGTTTATTAGGATAATCCCCCACTGACTCCCATTCCAACCTTCACTACTGGATGGCCTCCTGGCAATGCCTTGACTGCACCCCGGCTGCCCTCTGTCTCGTAGTGGGCCCGATGATGTGGGCGGGGCTGCACCTCGATGCGCAGCTCATACTGGTCGAACTGAGAGGGGAGCGGCCAATCAAGCGGAGGCAAAGCATTTGACCTGATAGGACCAGTATCACAGGTCAAAATATACATGATTGAAATTACAAGATGAGATTTTGTCCAGCGTGAATGGCTTATATATAGTGTAAAGTCAACCTATAAACCGCTATCATTCAGGTATGTACGAAAGACACAATATCACTGGAGAATAAAAAACATTCTCTGACAGACTGCGTAATGTGAAACTAACAAATGAAAAATAATCAATTTGAAGCTGAGGCAGTCAATGTAAGGCCTTGGGATAATGGCCTTGGGCCTTTTGCTCTTTTTCATGCAGCCTGCCACAAAATAAAAACAAATCAAAACAAAAAAATAGTAAGTAGCGTGGCCTACTTTTGAATTTATGTAATTTATATGGATCTCAGATCACAGCTTTACTACTACAATCCTGTAGTGCTTTAAGCACTACAGCATCATGGCACAGTGTTTTTCACATCTAAAATGCAGTCACTCTTTCACTTATAACTTTCACTTTAACTTTTACTTGTAACTTGTAAAAGTTAAAAACTTTTAAGTTAAAGGTGTCATTCCATCGTATTTTCATTAATTTTGTGGTGGTCTCTTGTCTAAAATAATGTCATGAGAGTTGGTTTCGACAAAAAATATGCTGTGGTTGTCTTGTTTCAAGCTATTTTAGTTAGGTGAAAACGAGAGCAGGGATAGCCCAAGAGGATTCTTATGAATATTAATGATATGCAAATGTATCGCCTCTGATTGGCTAACTACACTGTGATGCTCCCTCTAGTGGGTTTGTCTGCAGGCAGCCTAACGTTTTCTTGAGGGCGGGTTAACTGCATAGCTAATGTTCAAATTGACGTACATTTGTATGGCTTTTCCGATTTGCTTGTTTTTCCTGGCGGTTTTCTATCACAGGCGAATACAGACTACAGGGGTAGGAGAGCATTTTGAAGTTGAGCATAGAAGCACAACTTGGGCTGACCTATGGTAATGTAAAAATATCAAGTCTTAAACGTTTTGCTTTGGAAGGAGACCTTTAAGAAATATAATAATAGGCTTGGCTGTTACTATATCATCATTAAGAGTGTTTTAGACAGCACAGTCAATCTTTTGAGTTGAAAACACCTCAATTGGACCACTCCTGATCTAAAGTTTCTACCACTGTTGAAAAACTGATGCTTTTATAAATAATTCGACACCCTACTGTGGGCTTTTCCAAATGTCTCCTAAAATGTCTGTGTCTACTTGAGTGGGGGTGTGTATCACCTGAACAGAGGGCTGTGTGCACTCGCTCGGGTTCTTCCCCATCCCAAAGCAGAGGGCACAGACAGATAGTTCATCCCCAGAGCAGGGGGTTCTCGCCTCAGGCCCCGAGGTTCTGGCAGCGGGCACGGAGTACTCTGGGCAGGAGGACCATGGTCTTGCTCCAACTCTCTGGATGAGACCTGAATACACACACACACACACACACACACACATTTATTTAAAACAATACAATTAAATGTCCTGAATAACTAAAATGAAATAGAATAAAATAAGATGGCAACATTATAAATATGTAAGTACTAATGAATGAAGAAACAGGGAAAACATACACACACAAGCATTATGTGAGTAATGTGAATATGTATGTGTGTGTCTATGTGATAGGGAGCTCTTCCTTGCCCATGTTGCTCATTGGTGTTCTTTGCTGTGAAGTGCTATGAGACATGATTTTTGTATATTGCGCTGTACAAATAAAATTGAATTTAATAGAATTTAATTGAATTGAGGGTCATTCAAAGCACATTGACTTTGTAAGTACAAATTACAGTTTACAGTTTAAATACAGTTTGTGGCGGGTGGTGACAAGAGAGCTAACCTGCTCCAGAGAGGTCTTCCTTGTCTTCTGAGGGATGTTAAGCTCACAGCCGCCACCTTGCCCTTGGTTCTGGGGGTCCCCCTGTCCCGTCTCGAGAGACGAGGGGTGATCCTCAGAGTAGCTGCTCCGGCGGGAGGTGCATGGGGAGGCGCAGGGGGAATTCCTCCTCTTCTTCCCCCCAGGGGAGGTGGGGCGGGAGGAGGGCGATAGGCAGAAGTGGGCGGTGGCCTCGTTTAGCTCCTCCTCCTCTGCCAGCAGCGAATCACAGCTAGAGGCTGGGCTGAGCCAGCCACGGGAGGAGGGGCTGGAGGCGGGGCTGGGGCTAAGGGAACCTGCCCCCGTCATGCCGTCACGGTAACAGAAGGGATCCAGTAGCGGTAGATAGAGGCGCTCCCTGTCCCAGCCGCCACCCGTGTCCCAGTAACCACCACCGGCCAGCGCAGAGTCATCTTCAGGAGAGATGGTGGTGATCTGGATGCTAGGGCACTCAAGAACCCTGGACTCAGACACCTATAAAAGTCGATGAGAGAGAGGGAGAGAGATAGACAAGGGTATCTACATTGAAGAGGCACTCAGTAAGTTTATGCAACCATTTTTGTGGTCATAAAATCACTTAGAAATCGTTTTTTTCAGTTAGACTGATCTGTTGTGTAGCAAACGGCGATTGAGCGCACCGCTGTACAGCCCTGTATTGTGAATACGGAACTTGCAACTTCTGAGGGAGTGTACACTACAGCAATACAGTTAACTGTACAGAGCTCCCCCAACAGGTTTGTGGCGTTTAATGCAGGGTTAAAAAACAGACTTACTGAGTGCCTCTTTAACACTGATATCAAAAGATTTTGATTTTGATTTATTATGATAATGCTATGGTTATCCCAAGTCAAGACCTAATTAATACCATCAACTAATCACCATCTGAGAGAGATTTGTAACTCTAGATGACCTTAGGCATTTGCGTTAGCCCTGACGTGGACCTGCCAAAGGTTTCTTCCTAAACCCTGGCGAGAAGAAAAATGAATGGGAATGTTGCTGTTGTTGCTCCTTTCCTTGCCCATGTTGCTCTTGGTGCTCTTTTCTGTGAAGCGCTACAAGTCTGACTTTTGTATAACGCGCTGTACAAATAAAATTGAATTGAAATTGAAAAGACACAACAGATAAACAACAGAAAGACGCCTCAGACCTGTATGGATCTGGCAGGAAGGCTTTCGTACGTCCCGCTGAACTCCCGCACCAGCGCTCTCCGAGGGGGTGGGGAGTGCATTCCAGCCCTCTGACTGGTGGAGTTTGGGGGAGACGGGATGCCCAGTGGCTGGCCAACATGAGTGGAGGTATCTGTAACGGAGTGATGAATTTTACCACACAATGGCTGTCTATCTCTATCTATCAGCCCATCAGCATCTTTAGCTAATTCAGCCAGTCAACCTTGCCTTTAGTGGTTAGGGCAGCTGAGGCCAAACAGAGGGTCAGATATCTATATATATAAGTTTGTGTGTGTATGTGCGTGTGTGTGCATGTGTCTGTGTGTGTATGTCTGTCTGTCTGCAGTTGCATCTAATGGTGTAATGGAAAATAAAAGTATATATATATATATATATATATTAGAGTTGATTCAAAAGACGGGGAGCAGAAACCAGCAACTCTGCCATTGCTTTAGCTCCAATAATTACCATCACTACCTCAATAAATATCAGCATGCAATGTTTACTAAGTAGCTAGGTAATAAAAACACAGGGCTAGGGATTGGATGTGCCCTGAACACTGAACAAAATTGCTGTGGTTTCATCTTTGAAACTGGGCTGCTTTTCAGTATTGAGCTGCTCGAGATGTGCTCCAACAACAAAGTAAAACTAAAATGTTTATGGGAAAGAAAACAATTTGTTTATGGGGAAATTAAAGAACAATACAATTTTTAATGCATTTTTAACAAAGATATGAGAGACTGCAACTGTACAAAAAAAAACATAAAACAAAAGACTGTTTCAAGATGCAGGGAGCTGCTGTATGCAATGCATCACAGTTTCCGAGCAGCGCTTAATAAATCTCTACCTGGCAAAAGCACAATTCTGGAGCGTTCCTCCTACAGAGAGCTCAGTATTCCTTACTTGTGCTGCCATTTTAATAGCAATGCAACACTCTGCACAGACCGCTTTCCAAAGTGCAGGCTTTATCAGGTTTATTAAGCGTGCATATACTGTACATCCACAGTAATCAGCAGTGAGCTAAAGTCTGTGTACTACAGTGTTATTCCACCAGGTGTGTGCATGGGAAACTGGTCAGATTCAGCACAGTTTGATTGTCAAAGATGACAATTGGTTGCCGAGTTCATGACAGATGAGACACATGAAGAAGAAGAAGAGCACAAGTGTGAATCAGTAGTGACAATAATTAACAGACGGAGAGTCATAGAGAAGAATGAGACTTTTGACTTTTGTCAATCATATCAGATTGACATGGTGCCTATGTAGCTATAATGGTCTGGCCGCCAGCATGCTGGATTTAATATTAAAACTCTGTTTTACCAAAAACAGATCATTGTAAAGATCAGCAAGGATGAATGATTACAAATGACAAACATACAAACGAAAGCATATCAGGAAGTACCATGAGACATGTTTGAGGAGCGTGAGCAGCCACACAGTGCCAACAATCAGTAGGAAACGCTACTGAATAAGTGTAGCGGCAGTGGCAACAGCATCCAGAAGTTTCTTTGAGAGGCTATATTGTACCATCTTGGTGTGCCAAGGGGCTGGAGGTGGGGGCTCAGTGCGCTGTGCTGTGCTGTGCTGAGCTGTGCATGCATGTGTGCCACAAAGGGAAAGGAGAGGGTGAGGAGAGGAAGGAGTTGAGAAGGGAGGAGAGGAGGCTGGCTGGAGGGAGGTGTGTATGTGCGTGCTCGGTAAACACAGATTGAGGTTCAATCCAGATGGCAGCTGTTAACTCCACTCACACGCACAGCTGATTAAAACCACATTTTGTTAGGCCCTACACACATGCACTGACACACAAGCTTACACAAAAAGTGAGCGCGTGTGTCTGTGTAAGAGAGATGGGACATGTTTAACAAAATGTATAGGGGTCATTACTAATTCCTTCAAAGATGGCCAGGAAACTAAAAACAGATGAGCGAATGATCTACACACATTAGAAGAAGCCTTACATTTGTAAAGCCCATTACCAGATTCCTAAAGTCATTAAAAACTCTCACTCAAACTGACACACTTCTTTTCCAGCAGTCATGTCAACATAACCAGTCACACTGTGACATGCCCGAGTGCAGCTAACTTACCTCCACAGACTCAGATACAACACCATATATATATCATCATCATCATCCTCATCATACCATTACATTCTTCACTATGACCAACTAACCATCATCGTTGCGGCTTGTTTCAAGATGTGCGGAGGCTCTCTCAGTCCTCTCCCCCACAGAGCTGGGGTCCCGGTCGGCGTCGCGCAGCGGGGATGGGCCGCGGTTCTGGTCCTCCTCAAACACCAACTTGAACTCGAACTCTCCCTCTTCCCAGCCCGAGCCCGGTGCAGCCCCCATCCCCGCAATAGCCAGATTAAATGTAGTTAACTTTCGAATGTCCCTTTCAATAGATGCACAGAATCCAGGGGGAAAAACCTTCCTCACAATGAGTCGGAATGTTATCCTGACACTCCGAAAAGAACCGAGATTAATTTCCCCTCCTCCTCTATCTGATTTGAATTTGATCTTGATTGTCCTCGATTCGGAACGCTATGAGCTGAATATTGGATTTCCGTAAAACATTTTCCTCATCACACATGCTGTACTAGCAGTTATCTATCACTTATCTCTTTACATAACTTTTCCATTTGCTTTGTTCCAGATTTCTTGGCGAAGACAGAAAAAAACTTCAAGTGATCCAATAATGTATTTTAGCGAAGTTTCACTCTCATTTCAAACAAACGAGTAGAAGTGATATCATACTCATACTGCTATAATGATTCTGCGGTCCTTGTCCGTCATTTTTAGGACTATCCCTGCGATTTCTCTATGGCGAAAAAGTTTCATCAAATTTCTTCGTCCTTTACCCTTAATTGCCTTTGGGTGGGTTCCCCTAGCCCGTCTGCTCCGTTACTGTATCCCCATAGGGCACTCAGAACGTCAGTCAAGAAGACCCCCTCTCCTCAACACCACATGTCTCTACTACTTCCACACATCCCATGCTTTGATTGGTTAGGGGCTACAACCACATCTTTAAAATAATAACAAGAAAAAAATCGGCATACTGACCACAAGTATTCCCTCGTCATCTCCTTGTGAAGGAAGATTTCATTTAAATTCTCAGGTGATAATAAGAATTTCTCAATGACAAGCCACAACTGAATGTCTGAAATGATACATATTTAAGAGGGACACACACTGGGTGTGCTGATAGGAGTTCTCCTGTCCAAAAGCAATGTCATTAGACCATTCAGCGAGACACTCGAGCTCAACTATGGAGCACAGTATCCGGTGAACTTTACAGCATGTCAGTATTCCCCCCTTTTCCCCTGTCATCCTCCCACTACCCGCTACCCCCCATCCGCCAACTCCCCACAAACCCTTCTCTTTGCCTTCATTCGTCCCTCCTCCTCACACGCTCCCATGGTTTCCCCACCACCCTCCCTTTCCCCCTCGAAAGGATCTGTTTCCCATTATCCTCTGTAGTCTGCACTCTGTCCGAGACAGGAGACGAAAAACTTAAATAAACAGGCCACCCCCACCCCCCTTCTCTCCCTTGTGCTCCCCTCACCCTTTCTCCCTCTGTTCAGTTTACAATTCAATTTCTTACACATATGATCAGACACTATAAGCAGGGCCTCATCTTGTTCATGGGTATTTTACGCACGTGAACGTGGTCTAAACGGTCTCAGGAACAGACATTATCCAAAGTGACAGTTTATGTCTTAGTTGGTCAACAATTTCTTCACAGGGATTAAATTATTCTTGTTCCATGAGTGAAGCAATATTCCCACAACAAAAAAAATATTTGCTTTAGCTGTTTGTTTTATTTAAATGGCAGGTGTTTACATAATTGTCATATTTTAACCATAATTGATTGCAGGATTGTATTATGCTGGTATTTGTTTCTTGTAACCTATCAAAAGGAAGGAGCATTTGCAAAGGACACAGGACAGGGCTTGCATCTGGGCCCACTGGATATGAAGGAGGTTGTGCTGCCCTCAAGTGGCGGTTGAGGACCTTGCAGTTCCCACACTTTTACCACAAGACATCCCTGACACACACAAATGCAATGGGGGAGTGCAGTGGGAGGAAGACTCAGAAATGGACAAAATATTTGGCTCCTCCTGCTCATTACTTTAGTTTTTATTGTGTTTTGTAAAGGTTTTTATCTTATCATTCACCAATAAAGTGACTGTGTGTGATTCTCACAGAGACAGCTTTTAATGAAATATCTTTCAATTATACAAATAAATATATATTTAGAGAGAGAGAGAGAAAGAGAGGGGATGGGGTGAGAGAGAGAGAAAGAGGGGGAGAGACACTAAACCTCTAAGAACATTGTGGTGTTTCTTCTGAGAATCACAATGAAGATGAACACAAGGGATTGTCAGAGAAGTGAAGTTACTGTACAGGCCTGAATGTCATTGTATTCTGGCTGTGGGCCATGTTTATTTCTGCCTGAGTTCTTGGCACAAGAGGGAATTGTGAGTGACGTCAGGAATGCTAAACTGACTCACCGGAACAAAAGTCAGAACTTGAGTCCACCAGTCCACTCAAGTCCAAGGAGAGAACACTTTTTCAGAGAGAAATGTGAGGTTCTCATTAGACATCTGAATGACGTCAATACTGAGTAGATGCCATGGAATGAACTGGCATGCTTGAATCAGCCCAGGTGAGCAGGAAGCTACTCTTGAGAGGAGTTCTGTTGCTAGGTTGAGCTTATCAATTATTGTTCCAAACACCTGGATGGGGTGGAAACCTTCGAAGGAAGTGGTATGACCATAACTGTGCATATCAGACAGACAAACTGTTTGCCCACAACGCTGCACTCCTTACCCCACCCACTGAAGGAATAATTAACATTCCTGGGCAGTACACAGTGCCGCCATAAGCGAGTAAATACTTGTAGCTTCCGAGGGTTCTTGGGTGAAAACGTCTATTGTTCGTAAAACGTCTAAGTGTTCTGACATACAACATGCGTGCAAGAAATATGATAGTAGGAGGGAGTTGCTAGTGGAGGACACATTTGGGAATAGGAACCGTGATGGCAGGCAGCCCACTTAAATTAAGATGTTTTCCCTTGCAAAAATACACATGTGCAAACCCACATAAACAGCAGCATTCTTTAAAACACAAACACACACTACATAGAGTGTGCAACCATCCTTTCCCCAAATAACACAGAAATAGCTTTAAGAGCTTTGTTTTACGAGCTGGGTGCATTTAACAGACAAGCTGATATTTTGAGGAAAATGTCTTTCTCCAGTGAAGGAATGCTGTAGTCAAGTTGATCGCCATATAAAAATAGCTACTGGAATTCAAATACCAATTAATGTGATGGAAAGGCAAAAGGCTCAGGATACGACAAAGACCTCTGACGGAAAGAGGCAGAAATTAATGAAAGAGGAAAGAGAAAGAAAGAGAGAGAGAGAGATGAAGAAATTGTGTGAGAGAGAGAAAGGGAGAGAGAAAGAAAGAGAGTGAGAGTGAAAGGGGGTGGAACTAAGCAACCACTTTCTCAATACATGTGTCGTGTGGGGCCAGTGACATATCACTACATACAAGTACAGACAAACTCACTAAGCAGCAGAATGGAGACAGCAATAGGATAAGTTCTGAAGCTATCAGATATACCAGAGATCAGTTGTTAAATATTACTTTAAACATTTCAGGACAAGCTCCAGAGAATTTGAGTCATCCATGTAAAGGAGGGATATAACAGGGAAAGAAGGACAATATATATTTACATACAACAAGCAGAAAGAAGAGTTGGAATCAATACTGAAGTGAATTGAGAAAATTCACAAATTATCCCTGGTGCTCTCTGACCTCCATCATCAAACTCCACCACAGAGGTAAGGCAACAATGACATATTGTCTCTCTGTCTCCTTTTTCCATCTCTCCTCCTTTCTCTCTCTGTATTCAAAAATAGCCATGTTTTTTGACTGTTTCCTCACATTTGTCTACATAGCTCTATTATAACCTGTGCTTATATTTCATTTGCTAGCATTTAATGGAAAAACCTTTCCCATTTGTGGTTTGGTGCGTTCCTTGCCGTTGACATAACTCATAATCATAATTCTCTAGTACTGGCTCAGTCATTATCCTCGGAACACAAGGGTGGAAGTTCTGTGATGCAAGAGAATGGAAATTGCCATAATGACCAAACAGGGAGGAAAGACAGTATGTCAATACATACATTACGTATGTACACCTTTATTCCATAACTCTGTAGCAGTGAGCTGCCAACCTGTTCAAAACCAAAGCAGGCAAGATGTGCAGAGTTGTGCTTACTTTTTGGAAGTGTTCAATTATTGGAAAAAATGATGTCTGTGTATGTTACATGCAAAACAGTGTACACATTTATTAAAACTCAGGATAATTTCTTAATGATCAACAAGAAGTCTATGCGTAATCAAATTCTCTTTGGTATGTTGAAGGGTTGTAAAAATATGTGGTTTGAAAAAATGATACAGATAATACATATATCTCCAACAAATAACTATTTCAAATCAAGACGCACTGCATGTTTTAACAAGTTGTTTTTTCTATGCCAGTTTTATTACTGGCAGAGATGTTGACTGAATTGTTGCCTAGCTCTGTCAACGCTTGCCTGCTGCTGTTGAGCAAGCACATATCGCCTCAAGGTGTAAACTCTACCTTCACTTATGACTGTATTTCTTACATATCACGTGTGTCTTTCTGCTTCATACTCTGGCACACAAAGACAAAAGGCAAAGGAATTTATGATATTTTGCCAATTCATACACAAGACAGCAACTCATTGTACTTATCATGTGACAAACATATAAAAAATACTTACCTTTAAAATTAATAACCTTAAATGCAAAAGATATAGCCAAAAATAAAGGAATACAAAAAGATGAAACATTAAGAAAATTAAACACAGATGAAAGAGTGGATTAGTGAAAAGTGTCTGGACATTTTCAGGGGGAGAAGGGTTCATGTGAACCACATGGCAGTTAAGAACTGCCTCTCCATATCTTTCAAAGTAATTCAAAGTCAGTTTTATTTGTCAATTTTTTCATATGTACTTGACATAAAAAGGAATCGAAATTACGTTTCACACCTGTCCCACACGTAGACGTTGACAACAATAAAGTGCAGATGCACAAAAAAAACAGTTCTAAGCAATATGGTAATGTTAAGTAAAAAAGTGCAAGAAGGCTTAGGGCATTATACTTAGATAACATACAGGATATAACAAGAAAAGACATAACATAGTAAGTGTTCCAACAGTGTTGTTTTTGATGTTTTTACTGCAACATAAGATTGTAGCAGCTGCAGCAGTAGTGGTAATATAAATAGTGGTAAAAAAGAATACTAAAATATATAGCAGCAGGTGTGTGCAATTTGCAATGCAGAGTTAGTTGTTTTCAGTCAAGAGTGTTGCTTTTAGTTCTTAGTTAAGAGTGTTAGTCCTAGTGATCAAATCAAAATCTCCCAGTGGAGAGAGTAAGCTGTTTTATAAATTGTGGAGTTCACATCTCTGAAGATAGTAGGCCTACATGAATCTCACCTCTACAAACTGATGTCAAAGGCTAGACAGCACCTCAGGAACCTATGTCAAGACCCCACATAATCACCAAAGGACTTTATTATAGTGTAATGCCACATCCATAGATTCTGTATTTGAAGGTGTTATGTTGTTATAATATGGGTCACCCTGGGTTTTTTTTTTGTGTTTTTGTCCTATGCTTGTGCACGTTATCTATAGTTTAGCTGTTTACCCAAGGTTCATTTATCCCGGTGAAGTCTCCGTTATTCCTGGTGTCCAATCTATAACAGAAGGAAACATCACAACATAGTTAAGGACTTGCAACCCTCATGCTAAGATTGCCCAGCACAGAGGTAGTTCACTATGACAGTTCCTGCCTTCCCGTGTTGGATTCATCAGCAGTCCTTTTAGTCTGCCAGTGTTTTCCATAAATGCCTGAAATTCTTACTTGCACAGTCGGAGAATTAGTAACACTCCCTGTGACTCTGGTTTATTTGCCACATGAAAAATAGCCAAAAGTAAAAAAAAAAAAAGAAAAAAGTGCTTTTATCACTCCAAAAAGTCTTTTATTTGCTTTCCCCATTACTACTCTAAAAGCTCAAAAAGTTTATTTGTCATTTACTCAGATATGAAGAATAGCCAATAATAATAATAATAAAGTGCTATGGTACCCTTTCATTACATAAAAACATTTCCACTGCCCAAGACAACAGATCCACTTCTCATTGTGGTGACAACCTATTTTGCCCAGTGGGGTGTGTTTATAGATGTGTGAGTGAGTGAGTGAGTGTGTGTGTGTGTGTGTGTGTGTGTATACTCCAGAGAGACAGCCTAGTATTCGAGTTGATGTAATAGATTGCTGTGGGGGACAGTGTCAAAAGCTGTACTAAGGTAATAACGTCAGGACTGAGGTTTTGCCAGCATCATTGCCAGTGCTATGATTTTCATAAAAGCCTGACTGAAAATAATCATAGCAATTGTGTTAGAAAGGGAGATACTTGATTATTTTTTTTAATGCAGACATTCCTAATGTCACTACTACATTAAATTACCATTTGCTATATGTTTCTGCTACAGATGGCTACGCCAGAACCCACCACTATGATACCGAATTCCATCACCACAGGAAATGGGACCCTTGAGGACCCGAGCCTAGTGAGTAACGATGCCTCAACCATTGTGGGAGCCATCATCCTCTCCCTAGTCTTCCTCACAGGCGTGCCTGGAAACCTATTTATAATCTGGAGCATCCTCGCGCGCTCACATAAGCGCTCCATCACCACCTTACTCATTTTAAACTTGGCGTGTGCCGACGGCTTCCTCATGGCCCTCACCGTCTTCTTCGTGGTGTACCTGGCCAAGCAGAGCTGGATCTTCAGCCGGTTCCTGTGCAAGACTGTGTTTTACCTGTGCAACGTCAACATGTACGCTTCCATCATGCTCATCACGCTGATGAGCCTGCACAGGCTCGTGGCGGTGGTTTGGCCCCATCACGTGAACATATTCAACAGGAAACGGATTGCGCTGCGCGTGCTGGCCGGCGTCTGGATACTTGTGCTGATCTTGGCCCTGCCCGCACTGATCTTCAGGACGGTGGATGACAAAGACGGGGGAGGAAATAAACGTTGGGTGTGCGCCCCGCATCATGGGGATGCCAAATGGGTGAGTAACTGGAAGAGAGTGAGGAAGAAAGAAAGAGAGCACAATGCTCTTTTAGTGTTGTATTGTTTGAGGACAAGAGGACATTTTTCAGTGTGTACAGTAGATTTTATTATGTTTCCTGCATTGATTTCATTGTTTCTTAGTCTTTGTAAGCTCAAGAGTCACTGTGTGCTTTGTTTTGGATTGTCACAGGAAGTGTTCCAGTACACTTTTGAGACGGTGGTGGGTTTTTTAATGCCATATGCTGTGATAGTCAGCAGCTATGTCTGCATCCTTCAGCGCCTGAAGAAGACCAAGTTTTATGGCAGAGTCCGCAGTGAAAATCTCATCCACGCCATTATAGTGGTCTTTGGCATTTTCTGGTTGCCCTACCATATCATAAATATGGTACAGGTAAGAATTATGTTAATACATTTAAAAATGAATACATTTAAAATAATCTTTTTCGATGCGATTTCGATTTTTGATATCACTAATGTTCTGACTTCTGACTAAACTGGACAGGTTGTGGCTGCACTTGCTCCACATAACAGCAAATTAGCAGTCAGGTAAAGCTCTCTTTTGTCTCCCAGCTTTGTTCAGAGTAACAACCCTACATCCGGTGTTAATGCATGTGGTTCAAGCTTGTCCATACAGTAACAGTACCAACTGGGCCTACATTTACCCTGTGCCTCTTGACTACCTTTGCCTGCAGCCTGGCTAAGATCTGGAAATCCAGTCGTGCTGTGACATCATCCCTGGCTTTCATCAGCAGCTGTGCTAACCCCATTCTGTACACATTCGCCGGGAGATCCTACATCAAAAACAACGGGCTGGCCTTCATGGCTCGCCTATTTGAGGGAACTTCTCTGGACTCGGGCACCAGGAAAATGAGGAAAGAAACGCTGGGGATGAAAACAACAGATACCTCCATCTGTGCAGGGGGCCAGACTGTGAGAAACGGAACTACTTAATTATGTGTGTGTGTGTGTGTGTGTGCATGGAGCAAGACATTGTGATCTACAGTGTTAATCTCCCAACAACTGTTGTCTGCACTTGTGGCTTAGATGGCGGTCTACTTTGTGTTCATTTGAACACAAGTACATTAGCTTAGAGCTTAAGAAAACCACGTTTTTGGTCTATGATTTCGTCATTTATTTACTGGTTTTGTGTCAGACAGACTTCAGAGGTTTTGCCATGTATATATGACGCTGAAAAGCAAAGCCAGACAGAAAAGCAAAGCCAGATCAAAATGTATAGTCTGGCTTGGTTGTTAGATTGGGCTCAATCCTGGGGGCGAAACCAGCGGTCTGACACATTTACATCTTGCAGAGCAAAATTTTGTACTGTACATATTGTACATACTGTACATCTGAGTGCATATTTTTATACAATCTTTTGTATGAGTATTTTTATACTATTAATTAATACGTAAGAGCGTTATCATGTTTTAATACTTCCTTTCAAAACCTTTATATAGCCTAGATAAAATTGAAAGTGAAAGTACCACCAAGAGCCTGTCTCTGACTACTGACACATTTGAGTAATTAGAAATATTGTTTTTTTTTGTTGTTGTTTTTTTTTTTAATGAATGTTATACTACACTGACTGTTTAAAGTTTTCAGACCACTCAACCCTTAGTTCAGGACACAGGGAGTCTCCTTTGGATTTGACCACTATTTACCACCATGTCACCTGATGAGGCTTATTGTTCTTTTAGGTTAAAACATGCACAACAACATGCACAACAATAAAAAAAAAAAAAAAAAAAAGAAAACTACACAAAAGCTACTGCAGACAGAATGAAAACTAGTGTTCAAATCATTATGCACCTATTTTAATGGCAAGATTTGTTTCATTTAAACTATTTTGCCATAACATTTACAGTGGTGATTACAATGTTACATAATTGTTTTATTGTGAGTGGCTTATGTTGTTTTAAAACATTAACAAATAGTAGACAGGGGATTATTTACCACCTAATGACCAGAGCCTGAAGAATGAACTGGCAGCTCACACTCGGTGGAATGGTGGAAAATCACTCAATTTGATTTACCATGTATTACTCAGTAATGGGGGCTAGACAGGAAATAGACAGGATGCTACAGTAGTGTGCACATTTTAAGTAGAAAACTTTTGCTAAGATAGAAAGATCAAAAGTGCAACAAATAAAATAGGTGTGTCTAAAGAGTTCATCAGATCAAGCCTAGGTACATTTCATGGACCATATGGTTAATAGCTGTTCTCCTAGGTTTGTTTGGACCAATCCCATTGCTTTATGCAGAGTATATAGTAGGAGTGGCTAATCTTTTTTGGCCTGCAAGCTATTTATGAAATCACAGGGTCAAAAGGTTCAACCAAGACCTTAGCACACCATGGCCACAAGGCTGTGACAAAAGTGGCCAAGAAAAGCAGCTTCAGTCCTAAGTCACTTCCCATCTCTACGTCTATATCCAAATGATCATTTTTATTCAGTTGGTGACAGTGCAGTGCACTGTGTATTTAAGATGTGTTTGAGTGATAAAATTTAATGTTTTGCTTTCAGTACTGTGGTACACCTGATATTGACATTGAGATATGATTGTTTACACAGTTCCATAAAAATAAAGGCAATCATTACTAGCGTCATCAAGCTCACTTCATGCCAGTGGTACTAGGAAATAATTTGTCTGGTTAGTTTCAGCCTATTGGCGAGGAACTTACCTGTCTGCTTTTTTTCAAAAATGGCATAATTTATGGCACCATTGAGTTGACCCATGCTAATTGGTGGTTTCTCCTTCATGAACTAGCTTTGTGTTGTTACAGTAATATATGGTCTCAAAAGATTTGAATTTGGTGGAAAAGTTTGTTTGAAGAATTCAATATAAAACAAATTCCAGATAGGCTGAGATTTCTGTATTCACAATACTTTTTCTGGTTACAATGTTCTAATTGTGTGGGATTCTGAATTTAGTATTTTCTTCAGCTGCACGCCAGTCGTCAAATTGAACACAAATACAGAGGAAATATTTGACTTGGTGTCAATGAATTTTGCCTGTATAATGTATGAATTTCAAATGTGTGTGTGACAAAAAATCTGCCAGTAATACAACAGAGAACAATTCTCACACCCATTCGTGTTTTATTTTTGTCTAGTTTGGCTGCATGTATAGTTAAATAATGATTATTCTATTTTCATATAGGCCTAATGATTATCTATTTTTTATATTGTGTATAGCCTGCTGTACTTGAATAACATAAGATAAAAACTGTCAATACCTGCTATTCTTATACCATAATTGTGAAATATGGTGGACAGAAATAGATAGACACAACATATTTTTGCAGTTTTTGAGAATTTTCAGTTTTTCAATGTGTCATATAAAAATTTGGATCCTACTTGTGCACAATGTGGGTCTGCAAATTCATCAACATTTGGACAGTTAGCAGTTAGCATTAGTTATGCCACCACACAGGGCAGTTTCATTCATGCCCTTTTATTGAGAGTTCTGTTACTAACTTTAAACCATTTACTGAACGCCACTTAACACAGTGGCCACTAACAAACATATGATTTGTATTTTCTATTCTGTTGGTTGAATGTCTTGTTTATATTGCCTAATTGTGCCAGTGGCTACAGTACATTAAATTGAACCGTTATTGTCTGAAATTGTACATGTTCCTCAACAGATAAAATGAATAAATGAAATAATAATAATAAAACACTAATAATTTCACACTATAAAATAGGGAAAGGACTGCATATTTGGGGTGGTTATTCCACCCCATTTAGGAGAAGGAGCGGGTGGTGTAGGAGTAAACCGCTAAGCTGAAGGAGGCCTTCTCCAACCCTAGCTGCCCGTCTCCATTTACAAAGTGAATATGGAGACTGACAATACCTGGGGTTGTCTTAACTATAGACTACACGTCTGCCAAAACTAATGCACTTCCCATTTCCTTTGAGACATGGTGTCCGTCAATGTCTGCAGAAATTATACCTTTCGGTCAGTGTCCTTTATGCTGTGTTATGTTGAGGAGGCAGCACAGAGAAAAGTTTCTTCTGTACGACAAAGAAATGCTAGCTTTGTGGTGGGCATGGAACTCAGCTGGTGTAAACATCTGTTGCAGAGGACAGTGAACAGACTGCTCTTGATAATGGACGATGACGGCACACAACTTTTTAAACACATGCGGAACGAGAGGAATGTGCTTGACAAGTCTTAAACAGGGGTTAGGACTATGCCCTTCATCATGGTGCCTGTAAACATACTACCCTGGAAAGTTATAAAACGCTTAGTGTCTAGACTAGCCACTTGCCACCTTTGAACGATTCCAATTTAAAGTACACAATGCCTTTTTGTATACAAAAGTCTCATTGTAAATTTCTCTACATACACAGGAATCAAAATTACGTTTCTAGCAATCTCACACGTGATGCTCATGGTTGGGAGAACCAGAGGCCGTATTCACCTATTCACACACCAGTGGAGGGGGCTGCCATGCAAGAATCCAGCCTGCCACCAGGAGAAATTTGGGGTTCAGTGTCTTGCTCAAGGACACTTCGATGGGTTCAGGTAGTGGGGGGATTAAACCTGCAACCTTCCGGTTACCGAATGGTAATGCCAAAAATGTTGCATAAAGCGAAATGTGAATATCCAGAAGAGCCATCTAAAACCAAGGTCCATCCAGGACCTGTGCATGTCGTTGCATCCATATATTTCCTAGCCACGCGTTTGAGATCCCCACTTTTTGGTGTCGAAAATGAATCGATTGCGTTGGAAAACACACAGTATATTTTTGATTGAAGTCTTTTATTGCCTTTAAAAGTCGGGATTAACTCACATTAGATTGACACCACTGACCTCCTATAAAATCAATTAGGGGTGAGCAGGAACAGTCTTTCCTTTTCCCTCTGTATCTATGTTTCAGAAATCTATAATGATGCATTCATAAATATATTGAACTGAATTACATTTTAAGGGAGTCAAACACTGCAAGAGTCCCTATCGAGGTAAGGATAGCAACACTTAAAAATTTGGAATCATTCTTTTGACTAATTGTGATCTGAAAGGGTCATCGAGTTCACCGACTTGATAGCAAAACTGAAAAGGCACCAACAGGGATTTAATATTAGTAAGGATGTTACAAACACTAAACAGACTACTTAATTAAATTTTTTTGAGCAAATGAAAACCCATTTGATTTTCTGAATAGCTACATATTGACGACTGATAATTAGTGATACATTTTGTAAAATGGCCAATATGAAACCAAATCAGACACGTTACGATCTTCGAATGACTAATGACTAATTTTGTCACGAGGTAAAATTAGAACAAAGCGTTGCAGCAGTCCCCAGTCAGCCATTACATCTTAGGAGTTGCAGACACATTGTCCAGCCATTGGTAGCATCGCACCTCTCTGCACCTAGATATTCAAACTAATGTGCGTCAAGATGCACTGAAGGGTAAAACAAAAAACCCTACTGCCTGTGATAAACCCTTGAATGGGCACTGGATGTTAAGCCACCCCTAAATAAACCTGCACCATGAACCCCCATGAATTCCCTTTTAGAAGTTGAGAGCAGGCAATGTCAATAGCCTACCATTCCACCTTATTAGAAATCAGGCCAAGTACAGGAGCCTCTCCTGGTCCTTACTAGTTACCTCCATGGTAGTTGCAGACTCTAGGGGTCAGGCTATGAATAAGGCTACAGACTCAACTTCAGGCACACAGATTTAAATGTTTGCCCTCACCTTTTCCTGGGATTTTATTGCATCCAAATTGATTTGTGTGATTTGACAACCCACACAGCAAAAGCGGTCAAAATTCTAGACTTTATTCAGAAAACAAACAACGAACAAGTCACACAGTTACTTCCAAGATCACCAGCCAAGAGACTTACCTGTAAAAGAAAAAACAAACTCAATACACATTACAATATTTTGTCAAAATTACACTAAAGCTTGCAGATCCATTTCAGTGCATGTAAATAATCATTGAATTTCAGGTGAAACACGGAAATGCAACTCATCACCATGGATTACACTGCAAATTACAGGGACAAATGTTAACCAGACACATACCTGACCACGCTGGATGCAGCGCAGGCCATGATGACTGCTCCTGTGTAGAACAACACACACACACACACTTACTTCAGACTGTAGTCATCATACCACATAATTTCTCTTACAACCATGACTTGATCAGTGCAGTGAACGCAATCAGGATTCAGAAACACGGACTCACATGCAGGTCATCACTTCATGAAATGTTAAATGAGTATAGGAATAACCAGCTAAAGTAATGTGGTTCTTTGTGCCACTGGTGACAAAAATACAGAGCAAAATAAGGGGAGAATCAACACATGTAAACACACTTGAAGCACACAGACCTGTTAGAAAATATGAGGTTCTTTTGGAGACAAATTCACAATAGAACAGTTATTGCCAAGATCCAGACAAGAGATCTGCCTGTTAACAAAAAAAACAAAATCAATACAGATGATATTTTGCCAAGATTGGACTAAAGCTTGCAGACCCATTTCAGTGCATGTAAATAATCATTGAATTTCAGGTGAAACACGGAAATGCAACTCATCACCATGGATTACGCTGCGAATTATAGGGACAAAATGTTAACCAGACACATACCTGACCACGCTGGATGCGGCACAGGCCATGATGACTGCCCCTGTGATGCACATGCACAAACACTTCAGACGGTAGTAATTGTACTACATAATTTCTTTTTTAAACAATGACATGATCAGTGCAGTGAAAATGCAATCAGGATTCAGAAACACGGACTCACATGCAGGTCATCATTTCATGAAATGTTATCAACGCTTATAGGACTTAGGGCTGCACAATTATGGAAACAAATCATAATTTTACACAATTACTCATTGACTTTTGAAATCTGTTGCATTTATTGAACAGTGAATTCTCCTCAAAATAGATTAAGACCGATAAAGGCAAACAAAAACGCCCTGATAGCTCACCGACAAGTTCTGTCTTTGATACAAGCTGCTCTGCAGAATAACGAAACTGAGCACCATCATGTGACTCCACATGCAGTAGTGTTTTTAAAAGGGAAAGTAATTGAAGTAATTGACCTGGGAAAATTTGACCGATTATAGGTTCAGAATGCCGATTACTTTTCGATTAATTGCACAGCCCTAATAGGAATAACCAGCTAAAGTAATGTGGTTCTTTGTGCCACTGGTGACAAAAATAGAGCAAAATAAGGGGAGAACACACACATGTAAACACACTTGAAGCACACACCTATTAAACAATGTCAGGTTCTTTTGGAGACAAATTCACAATACAACAGTTATTGCCAAGATCACCAGCCAAGAGATTTGCCTGTTCAAAAAATGCAAAGACCAAAGTCAATACAGATGATATTTTGTCAAGATTGGACTAAAGCTTGCAGACCCATTTCAGTGCATGTAAATAATCATCGAATTTCAGGTGAAACACGGAAATGCAAGTCATCACCATGGATTACACTGCGAATGATAGGGAGAAATGTTAAGCAGATACATACCTGACCACGCTGGATGCGGCACAGGCCATGATGACTGCCCCTGTGTTGAACACACACAAAACACTTCAGACGGTAGTAATTGAACTACATTTTTTTTTTTTTAAACAATGACATAATCAGTGCAGTGAAAATGCAATCAGGATTCAGAAACACGGACTCACATGCAGGTCATCATTTCATGAAATGTTACCAATGAGTATAGGAACCACCTAAAGTAATGTGTCTTTTGTGCCACTGGTGACTATACAGAGCGAAATAACCGTCGAATCAAAACACCTGAAGCGCACACCTGTTAGAAAACAACGTGTTCTTTTGGAGAACTTGCGCCACAACTTAACTAAATTCACACAGATTAAACACAGAAAAAACAACCAACAGGACTAACTCACCTTAGTATCCGAAGTTTCTAACATCACAACAGACCAACTCCACTAACATTGGCTAATTGCACGTTTAACCCTTGGTCCGAATGAACCTTACTTTTATCTCAATGCACCTTCAATTTAGCGCCAAATTTCCTTGCTTTAGATTAATAACGTTTATATACACCTAGGACTGTTAAAATGCTAAAAATGTTGAACAAAGCGAATAAAATGTGCTATACCAGAAGAAACGTCTAACGACGAGGCCCTACCAGGAACAGAACAAGGACAGAAGAGACAGACAACGTGCTTATCGTTGCATTTATGTTCTGATCAACCCACGTGTTTGTGGTTCCCGCTTCCGGTGTCGAAAACCAATCAATTCTGTGTTCAAATGCTTTAACTATATTTACGGTTGTAATTCAGTAAAATTCTGCCATGACCCTTGAAAGTCAAATTAGGCTATGACATTGATACCTTTACTGGGTCCGCCTTATAAATCAATCAATTGATTAAAACCTGCATGCGTTTTTTTTGTATGCGTTTTTGTAGTAACGCTATGGGGGAAAAACTGCTTTGGTATAAAGTTCATGAAAGAAAATTTCTTTAACAAATTTGAATTTAATCAAACGAGATCCGCGTGTTTACACAACTTGGCCAATATGCGCCTTTTTTCAATTTAAATAAGTGAATGAATAAATGCATAAATACATGCATACATAAATAAACAAGCAAACAAATAAGCTTGCTGTTTAAAAATGAAAAACTGGTGTTTTGATATTGCTTGTACCAAACCTTCCCTTACTATCATGGCGTCTGCGTTATTCTGGGCCAGCTCGAATACAAGGATGGCGTACTACGGATTTCTTTTTGGATCAAACTTCAAACAGGTAAACACGGTGCAGGTTTCTGTTGCCCATAAAACCCGAAGAAGAAGAAGAAGGTTTCTGTTGCCTCTAAAGGAGCAGCGTGTCACGTTTGTTCGTAAGGAGCAGTGATGAGAGTCTTAATAGGTATGCAAACGTATTCTCTAATTGTGTCAGTGTTTTGCGTTTGTTAGGATTTTTGTACAAAAAAAAGAGTTGAGGACTCATTGTAACTACCGGTAGCTTGCTAGCTAGCTACCAAAAAATCAAGGGCAAATTGGTTTATCCTTGGATAGGCTTCGTTAAAACTCAAGAATAGGCCATCTGTGGATAGCGGCAAAGTATGTGTGCCAGCTATAATACATATAGTCGCCTAATATTGCAATTACACCATGCTGCCACCCAGTAAATGTATCTGTAACTGTGTTATACAAAAACGCGTTACGCATGCGCATAATCGCATATTATGAAAGCGAATGTCACTGCATCGACATACGGAGAGGAGAACACTTTGCTTAAAGTTGTTTTCAGTCTTTACACACACATGCATTCTACACACATTTAATTTGTTGTTGATACTTGGCGTTATCCAGTAATTAGTTTTATATGTGTAACTTTAAGGTGGAGGAACTGGATTTATCGGACGAGCACTCAGTAAATTGCTTAAGAGCAAGGGCCATGAAGTCACTCTCATTTCACGGCAACCAGGACCTGGGAAAATAACTTGGGTAATAAGACTAATCACATTTAGTTTATACCCTTTATTCTTTGTAACCATCTTCTTACACAAGCAGCTGCCCATCAGCAAGGCTATGGTATGACAAATTTTAATTTGTAAAACTAATAAACTAAACTATAAACTGCTCCAATTTAGGCTGATTTGGAGTCTGGTGGTTTACCACCATGTGACAGCGCTATCAACTTGTCTGGGGAGAATATCATGAACCCTCTGCGCTGGTCAGTGTGCTTTTCCAGCATGGTGTCTCATTCGTACTTGAGCAGCCCAGTCATTTCACTGCACATTACATAAAAATCTTTAATGCACTCTGCCCACAGGTGGAATGACTCTTATAAAAAGGACCTGTTTTCCAGTCGAATTGACACAACCAAAACCCTGGCCCAAGCCATTGCTTCATCTCCCTCTCCACCCCACACCTGGGTTCTTGTCACAGGTGTTGGTAAGTTGCTTGATACACAGCAAGCTGTGTCATCATACAACCAAAACAAATAATAGGAGCAAAGTCAGGATCAGCTAGACAGCCTCATAAAGGGACACCATGTTTGACAATAGTAATGAAGAATAAACACCCTGTTGTGAAGTTATATATATTTGTTTGCAGCAGGCATTGCAACTCAACTTCACAACTTCTCTTAGCTTGTTACAGACCCAGTCTTGTAACCGAGTACACAGAGGAAAGTGACTGGGTGCCCTTTGATCTCCTGTCAAGACTGGTGAAAGAGTGGGAGGGCGCAGCAAAACTGCCTGATGACATTGCAAAGAACACCAGACAAGTAATAGTTAGACCAGGTAGGTTACATTCATTTAAGGACGACTATTTGTAACAATACTTTGGATTTAGTCAAAAACCTTGACATAATAAGCATTCAAAACCTGCACGTCTTGATCTCAAATAAACCAGGATTTTATTGTTACAGTGCTGTTTTAAATAGAATGAAAATTAAATATTTAGTGTTTATCAATAAGCTTGAATAAATGAGTATGTTGCTTATAATTTCTCCTTCAGACCTTTTTCTATTTAATGGTGTGAAAATATGATCTCAAAGTTATTAATTCCCTATGTTCCTTTCAGAGAATTTGGGTTCAAGAGTTTAAAGGTGTGCTCAAATTCACACACATAAGCAAACCTTCACAAACATTCCCAAATATTTTTTTAGGTCTTACTTGTGTTTCTACACTCACAATTTGAGGCTATTTTTCTCTTCTCTTGTATGAGTTGCTTTTAAACATGCCTCTCTGGTTCCAGGTGCAGTGCTGGGTCGTGACGGTGGGGCAATAAAGCAGATGTTGACGCCATTCTGGTTCGGCTTAGGAGGACCTCTGGGCTCTGGGCGCCAGCCCTTTCCCTGGATTCACGTCTCAGACCTGGCTGGCATAATTGCACACGTCCTTGAACCGGCCACACAGCTTTCCACTGTCCAGCCAGTGGTGTTGAACGGTGTTGCCCCCACACAAGCCAACAACTACGAGTTTACCAAGGAGCTTGGGCGCATCATGCGGAGGCCTACAATTATCCCCGTTCCTGGCTTTGCCTTGGACTGCATGCTTGGTTCTGAGCGGGCTGTTATTCTCACACAGGGTCAGAAAGTGGTGCCTAAAAGGACCCTGGAGTCTGGCTTTCAGTACGAGTTTCCGGACCTTTCATCTGCCCTGCGAGAGATTGTGGGGGTTTAAGGAGGAAAACATGGATCCTATTCCTCCACTGAATTTTGACTTGACTCTTTGGACATCAATCTCTTGCCAAATTTAGTCAAATAAATCCTAATATCTTATTCTGTCTTGGTTCTTTTCATAATTTGATACTTCAATCAAACCAATGCTACATATCATCATTATGTGGCCAACGACTGCAGGGAAACTCTGCAACATTAGGTATTACAAGCCATGTTTGCTAACAATGTCTGTGTTTCTGTGTTGTGTCCAGGGTTCTTGCAGGTTTCAGTTAGTTAAATTTAAGACCTTTTTAGATCATTATGTTAGAAAATTAAGACCAACACAACACATTGATCGAAACATTCATATGATCCCAGATATTCTCAAAACATTTCATTTTTACTGATGAACAAGCTGGTGTTTGGCATCAGCTTTGGCATGGGACTCCAGCGCCTTTACGCCCAATGTCGCTAACTGTAGATTCTTCTTGCATATTTTGCAGCGAGCTTCATGTTTATTGCCGGGGACAGCTTGTAACCAGCTGCACAACTCGTTGTTATCGAGCCAGGTCTCGTTAAATATACACTTGCCCGTGTTCTTATCAACGGTCTCTGAAAACTCTGATTTTATCAGCGAGCAATGCTTAAATGAACGGAGGAAATCATTTTAAGACTTGGGTCAATTAAATTTAAGACCTAGACTTGCGTTTTTTAGACTTTTTAAGGCCTTAAATTTCACTTTTTGAATTTTAGACTTTTTAAGACCCCGCGGGAACCCTGTGTGTCCTTGATTCTTAATGTTACATAAAAACTTAGCATTTGCTAGCTAACAAAGTGTTAACATGAATAGTACATCACCACTATGTCAATGCACATGTTCATTTTTAATGATATTGCTGATTATGATGGTTCATTGTCGTTGTGAATATCGACATCAGTCTCATCCTCTGCTAGGATGACTGGAAGTCTGTCTCCCCAGTCGCTGCTACGGGCACAGCGATATGTATCTCTGTGAGAAAGACACAAAGAAAAACATTTTGCTCAGGGAGCAAGGCAGAAAAGGATCATAAATGTGTTAACCTGAATGCAAGCGGCAAACCATTGACTGTAGAAAGCATGGACAGCATGGCATCTTACTCAATTATCATGTAGAGAGGTAAGGAATATTGGTAAAAATGAGACATGCTGCTAAAAGGAGCAAGAGCATTTGTGTGGTCAGAATTACTGGTCAGGAACATGGGGAACTTACACTTAGTTTATTTAAACCTGATCCATACTTGACTTTGGAGGCGATCTAAAAACTGTCTACACCTAAAGGAGAAATCCGGTGTGATTTGGACCAGGATAATCAGTCCAGGTCCAAGTCACACCGGATTTCTCCTTTAACAGTAAACTACAGGAATCCTACTAGCACTATGACCGCACCTGCCATGAAGTCTCGCTGTGACTACTAGCCGTTTGAGCTCTCCAGTGGAGCAGCACAGCTGGCAGTGGACACGCCTGGGCCTCCGTATGACTGGTGCCGTCAGCCGAGCCCACTCCACCACTTCCGGCCCGGAAGTCTGTCCGTCTCCTTCTTCTGATGCCATCCTGGAGATGATCAGGTAGCTGAACTTCTCCTGGTGGCTTTGCTGGTTCTGAAGGGACATGGAGAAGAAATATTTAAATCAATCAATCAAGACAAAAATTTAACCCCCTCTTATTTGGCCTAGTTTTTACCAGTAGTCTTGAAATGTGTATAAAGCCCATTAACAACATTTGAAATAATAATAAATAAATCATCATCATCATAAGGAAACTGTGTTATTTAATAATTCTCTTACTTTTGTCAGTGGCAGGGGAAAGTAAGGTTGTACAAAGTTGCATGGAACAGTTGTCCTTTCTACCATCTTTGGACATGGTAATGCATGGGTGCACTGTCAAAATAAATACAGAAAATCCTGAGATACTGTAAACAATCTAAACAATCCAGTATCAAGTATCCAAAGTATCCAAATCAAGTATCACAAATCTTCTAGTAGAGGCCAGTGTTCACATTACTTACCGGGGCAAACACAAATGGAGCTCTATGGTCATAAACAACTTTATCTTTGTTCTGAAAAAACAGCAAACCGATAAAATCAATTTAAAATTGTTTATAAAAAAAAATACTGTTGACAAGAAACCAAACAAAACAGATTTTTTAATATAATAATATTATTTTTTATATAATAATATTTATATAATATTGCTGAAAAATAAGAAAGGAAATATAATAATAATAACAATATTTGTATCTGATTAATTTAATACTATATGTTCCAGTTAGCTAACCCTAACCCTAACCCTAGGTTAACTAAATTCAGCTGGTCAGAACATTCAATTCCAATATTGACCTACAGGAGCCTGAAAGTGTCTTTACTATAATACAGAATCTAACTGCATCTGAACAGCAAGCAAGTGGAAAAAAAATCAGACCTTCAGTATAGTGTTTCTGGCCTCCATGAGGATGGTATGACCATCCCTTGTGCCATTTTCTACCAAAACCTGAAGATAAGACAACAAAAGAAGAAATTCAGTGTTGTGCATAAACACATCCATGTCCATATTTATTCACGTTAAAGTCTGGGAATACTCACCAGATAGGATCCAGTTTTCCTCCAGAGGGTGAGAACAGCATCTTGACGCTCTTTGCTTGTGCCAATCTCAGATAAAGTAAATGCCCCAACCACAAGATCAGACTGCACCTGTGACAGAAGCAAGGATTAAAAAAATGTTAATTAAAGGCGCTCTAAGCTATGCTGTTTCACGTCACTTCTTGTTGACGTTTGAAGTATTGTCAAACAAAACGGAGGATAGCTCCAGAGAGGGTTCAAGCGTTATAAGTTATAGCTCACTCCTCCCCCTCCCTCCCATGCCTCCCGAAAGACTCGTGAACCTTGTCGTTTATTGGCTGGAACACTGTTATGTTTTGTTTCCGTTTGTTATACTAGGTTTGCCCCCTGTGTTTTGTTGCCGTTTGTGGAGCCAGGGCTGTCTACAGAGACCGCGTTTTTTTACAGTGTGTTCAGGGGACAGGCAGCTAGCAGATTGTGAGGAGATGTTTGCTGTATGTAACAACACATGTTTTAGTCCTAAAAACGTGTCACATCGCTTAGAGCACCTTTAATAAGGATTTTTACTATATAGGTTAGATATCACAAAAGCAGCCTAGGTGTCATCTTACCTTTGGGGAGACAGGAAGGAACTGACGGAAATAAACATTATCAATAAAGGCTTTTCTGTGTTCATCTCCATCTAGCAGTTAAAAAGTAATGGAAAAAGGTAAATGTGTTTGTTTGTTGATCAGCTAAGACATCAATACTTAATTTGAATACAATCTAATACCTCTCAGCAGTCGCTCCGCCAGATCATTCATAGCTCCAGAGCTATCCACACACACCATCTCTCTGAGAGAGTCGGCCCAGAGTGAGTGGGATGCCCTGTTATTACCAGACAAACAAGCACACACGCACACACACACACACAAACAATAAGCTATTCATACCTATTTTCAATTTTCAAAAAATATTACACACACGTCTGATACAGCCCGGAACTCACCACATAGCTGTTCCTAGCCCAGAACCAAAGTCCAACAGGGAACGTGGTGAAAAGGAAGGATCACGTTTTTTTATCTACAAGAAAAAAAAACAAGCATAATTAGAATGCCACCTTCACTGTGTCACACAAAAATTCTCAGGCTTCCGGAATCCCATTGCTTACCTCATGGAGAGCCCTCCGAACAGCTGCATATCCAGCTGCTAACCTCGAGGCCATGTAGACCAAGCCTAAAGCCTCATCATACCTGCAATAGTCAGGAAAGTGCATAGAAACCAATACAGCGGTCATACAAAGGGTGCAACAACATTGTGACAGCCAGGCAGGTGTACAAGGCCACAGTACCTGAGAGGTGTCCAATGGTAGGTGTTTTTTCTTAAGTCATGTAAGACCCGTTTCTTTATATGAGCTTCAAGATTGCTATCCTCCACCTCTGACTCAACAAAAAGACAACATGAATACACAATATATTTACCTTTGTCGTTATAGTCAACTCTGTAAGTCTTACAAACCATAAATGTCTATCTTTACCTGCGTTTAGACAGTGTCACCCACCCTCACCTGTAGGATGGTTCTGTAAAGCATCCCGTAGAGCCTTCTCCAAGCCCATGGCCTTTGTTCTCAGTTGAGCATCCTCTACTTTTCTCTTCCTGCTCCACAGAATGTTTGTGAGATGCTGTGCTTTCTCCACCAGGTCACTGACCTGGGCATCTATCAGAGACAGGAGTAAGTAGAGGTGTATTAAACAGAGCAATACATTTCAGTTGTGATTTGAAATTGATCCAATATTCTCCACATTTAAAGTGTGTTTTGGCCAATAGATTAAACAGCCCAACAGCAATTAATGTTGTTTCACAGTGAATCCAACATACTTTTTAAGATATATAAAGCACTTCTCTGCAACTCATCGGGCAAACGCTGAGCTTTGAGATTTGTCACTCCAGGGTGTTTTCTGTGAGGAGCACCTTTCAAGAAATCTGCCTGCACGAGTGGTTGAGCTGATGCGCTTTGAGTCTGGGGGATAAAAGTGGAAGAAACAAATCAGGACAGAAATTCTTAGGAGGAAAGCAAATGATTCTGGGTTGGGAAGCATTGATATATAAACTGTCAACTCTTGGACAGTGTTCGAGTTGTAAAATGCTGGGTATATTTTTCATTGGAATCAACAAATGTTTTGGAGTTAATGGGAATAAACTGGTATGGACATAAATCTGGCAAAACGGTAAGATTTAATGGAATAAAGTGTAAAGAGAATCTATTCCACAGGCACATAGTACATTACCTACTGCAGAACTATTGAAATCATGACAATGGCACATGCATTGGGCACAGACCTTGAAATTGTCAAGTTCAAAATGACAGAACACATTTGGCTGAACCATGGCAAAATGTTGAGAGTGATTATCTGGGCTGTGGTATCAGGCTAAAGGATCATGAAGACAGAGTACCTGCAAAAAGTTTGGCATATTGACAGTCTCTGGTAACTGAGCATCAAATACTACAGTTTGCAACATTTTGGAACATCGAGTCCTGATTGTTATAAGCAACCAATAGCTGACGCCTAATTCACATTAACCACGCCCATTTAATATTTCTTTCCTCTTATCGTCGTTTTTTTCGGGCTTCAAGTCATAATTACAACCAATTTCTTACAACACGTCTGTTACCAATGGGAGACATTCTTTTAGTTTTATAGAACCATTATGTTAGTTGTTATTTAGGACGGATACCCCACCACCGGTAAAACACCAAGGGCATTGTGTAGGGTATATATCCACTAACACATCGCTTCACATTCCGGAGTGGGTGGAAGCTCACTGTAGAAGCTACAAGCTGAGTGCATTGTTACTCTATCGTAAGCTTCGGGGAAGGTCTGAGACATGAGCCACTTGCTGTCCTCACAGGTCATCACTTGATTCAAGTGAGCGAGTGCACAGAGAATATGGGCCACACGAGGCTTGTTAGCAGAAGACATTGCAACTTGCCGATTAAGTGCAGACGCAATTGATGCCACCTCGTTGGCTTGGAATCGCTCGCGGCTAGCGCTTGAGTTCGATGTGTGAGCTTGTGTATAACACAAGAACCCAATTCAGACTACTCTCCCTCCGCTCCTTTTAAGTATCTTTACTCGAAGTAACAAGGACGAACTTACCCTGAATACAGTTTTCCTAGGTGAGAAATTCCTAGAGTTGCACTGAATGCAACTCCTCAAAACTCGTATTCGAAGCGAAGACATATCCCGTACAATCTGTTTCAAAACATGACCTCAAAAGATTTTAAAAGAACGTGTGTTTTTCTAAAAAGAGGAGAGAACCAAACACATGCCTAAGACCCAGTAGCGCCGGGATGTCATGAAAATAGCTCCGTGCTGAAACAGATGTATAGGAACTATTATATTTAGGAATAGTTTACAACACACTATTTGAAACACCACGATTGTGTTAATTTAGCGTTTTATTAAAACAATTATTAATCAGTTACAGTTGCAATTAATATTAATTCATGCCGTAATGGCAAAATAAATTAACTTGGTGTGACGTAATTCGCGCGCCACAGTCATCTCGGCTGCATTGTCAGGAAGTTGAATGCCACCACGGCTTTTATTTATACACAACTGCCAAATTAAATCTTAAATATGAGGCGAACAAGGAGTAGCCGAACAAGGAATGAAGGAAAAGCACAGAATGAAAGACCAAGTTCGTCAGGTATAAAGTTATTTGTCAGTTTGCATGCACGTTGTATTGTTCTGCCGAGCCTTTAGCTTTTCCAATTTGTTAACGAATTAAAACGAAAGCGTTACTTTTAAAACTAAAGGTTTCTGTAGCCTAATCTGTTTCACTCGGTTGTTATGTTGGGTAGTTGTGTATGAACACAAATAGCTTGATTCATTTACGTATTCAGGGTTGTCAACCTCACATGAGAGGTAGTAGGGTAGACTAAAACATGATAAATGTATAATATTAATATTTACTAAAGACCTAGCTATAGTGCCCTTGGAAACACCATTCACATATCTATCTCTTCACAGGTGTATGGCAGTGGGAGGGGGATGATGGCCAGTGGGAACCCTACCCTCCTGCAGTGTGCACTGAGCTGGATGCTGCAGTCATAGCTGGGGAGACGCGTGTCACGTTAAAACATGTTCCTGGAGGTCGCTATGAGGCTGATATTGTCAACATGGTTCAGATCAACCTGGTTACCAAATACAAGAGGAAGATTCGCTCTCAGGCAGTTAAACTCGGTCAGTTGGCAAAGGCCCGTTGGTCTGGTAAGGGTGCCATGCCATTGTACATCCCATGTCCTGCTTTTGCACGGTTTGACTGTTAACTTATTCCCTGTAGAGAGCCTTCAAGGAGGTGATGCAATCAACGGGAACCTATCGGATCCCAGTGTTGGCCAGATTAAAACAGAGGAGGAAGAACAGCCAGTGGTCAAAAAGAGACGGGGAGCGGGAGGGAGACAGAAATCCAGTAAGGAGGTTCCTCCAAATGAAAATGAAAATGAAACTAAAGGTGAGAACCATTACATGTGTGATGTCCCATATTCCACACACACCCTTAGTAAGAAACCCAATATGGTATACTGTATGTTATGTTCATATTTATATGTACAATCTTTTTTATTATACAGAAATAGTAAAGACTGTGGTTATGAAGGGAAAAGCCCCAGTGGATTCTGAATGTAAGGCCAAATTGGGAAAGGTACAGATTTTTACCACCATCTGAAGTAAGATGAGACAGTAACTCCTGTAAACTAGCTGGTTTTAGCATGTCAAACTTACATATGAAATGTCAATTCTAGAGCACACAAGGTAGCTTGAACCAGTTTGACAACTGATTATCTCATACCCCTGTCTTTGTATGGCCCAACTGTAATAGGCTCATGTCTACAGTGAAGGAATTGACGTTTATGATGTTATGCTGAACCAGGTGGGTATAGAGAGAGACTTCTGATGTCATAACATTATGCAAACACTCTGTGCTGCTCACTGCAGTGTGCTTTTGCCAATGTGCTCCTCAGACCAATCTTCAGTTTAACAACAACAAATACTACTTGATCCAACTGTTGCAAGACGATAACGCCAAGGCTTATAGCGTGTGGATGAGATGGGGCAGAGGTAAGTGAACGCATGAAACATGAAATAACAACATGAAATGTTTAATACTGTTAATCTCGAGCTCTGTGTGTATGGTTATCAAAGGACTATAGTCATTTGTAGAATTTGTATTGACAACTTTACAACTCCTTGTTTTCAGTTGGTAAAGTTGGACAGAACAGTCTAGTAGGATGTGGTGGGGATCTTGCCAAAGCTAAAGATGTCTTCAAGAAAAAGTAAGTGAATTGCCTGTAATATACTATATGCATTGTGCTTAAAATGACACTATTTATATACTGTACATGTTTTCTAACACAATTGACCAATACATGGTGCACACTCATTTTAACATCACTCTGTGTCCATTTTTATGTGTAAATGCATAAAATTATATATTTTAGAAATGTATTGAATAATACTCTGTGAATGCTTTATGGAGTGCAATCTCAAAAAAGTAAACCACTCCTGCCCTGTCACAATTTATATGCTCCAATGTTTTGACAGATTTTTTGACAAAACAAAGAATGAATGGGAAAACAAAGCAACTTTTGACAAAGTTCCAGGGAAATATGACATGATATTTATGGATTACAACACCAACGATAAGGCAAGAATTATGCGTGGACATTTGTTGCATTTCCTACTTTCTTTATCTATGCTGTTTGAATGTTTTGTCAGCTCAAATTATACTTTTGATACTATTCCTCTTAATAAGTATTTTAGATACAGTTATGATGTCTCTGTGTTATTTTGTATTTAACCATATTTAAAGGTCTCATTCCATCGTATTTTCATTAATTTTGTGGTGGTCTCGTCTAAAATAATGTCATGAGAGTTGGTTTCGACAAAAATATGCTGTGGTTGCCTTGTTTCAAGCTATTTTAGTTAGGTGAAAATGAGTGCAGGGATAGTGCGAGAGGATTCTTATGAATATTAATGATATGCAAACGTATCGCCTCTGATTGGCTAACAGCACTGTGACGCTCCCTCTAGTGGGTCTGTCTGCAGGCAGCCTAATAATGTTTTCTTGAGGGCGGGCTAACTGCATAGCTAATGTTCAAAGTGACGTAGGCTTTTCCGATTCGCTCGTTTTTCCCGGCTGTTCACAGGCGAATACAGACTACAGGGGTAGGATATCATTTTGAAGTTGAGCATGCAAGTGCAACTTGGGCTGACCTATGGTAATGTAAAAAAATCAAGTATTAAACTGTTTATTTTGGAAGGAGACCTTTAAGTGCAGACACTAACCTATAACATACAAATAACATACAGTTCAAATGCAAGGATTTACCATTGTTGATTGTCAGCCATATTAAAGGATCTGTCTGACCAAATTGACCAGTAAGTGGCCTCAGTGAGCTGGGGTAAAGAATGTTTTCTCTGAGTGTGTATTATCTTGACCCACAGGAGCAGGCGGAGGTGAAGGATGAACCAGACTTCCCTGCCAAGAAGATGATCTGTAAGTTAGACAACAAAGTGCAGTCCCTCCTGGAGCTCATATGCGACCTCAAAGCCATGGAGGAATGTGTGCTGGAAATGAAGTTTGATACCAAGAAGGCGCCACTCGGTACGTATTTAGGATGGGACAAAATATCACAACAGGAACTTTGCATGAACATATTTGAGTCATGATGACCATGAGGTGTTGTGATCCCACTCATGGGGGTTCAATGGTTGTTCCTTATGGCCCCGCTGCAGGTAAACTGACCCCAGAGCAGATCCGTGCTGGTTATGCTTCTCTCAAGAGGATTGAGGACTGCTTGAACAGGAAGGGAAGCAACAAAGAACTCCTGGAGGCCTGCAACCAGTTCTACACCCGCATCCCCCATGACTTTGGGTAAAACAAAAACCCTTTCACTCAGATCATTCACACTGATGTGTTTACCTCAATGAAAGGTTGGAGGTGTGATTTCCTGATGTTTGATCATGCTGTCTATGAATATCTATTCTGTGTGTGATGTAATTAATAACAATCTACTCCTCAGGCTTCGTACTCCTCCCATTATCCGCACAGAGGAAGAGCTGAAGGAAAAAATAGCATTACTAGAGGTAGGCCTTCATCTCTCTCCCACCTAGGATTAGAAATGATAATACAACTACTTCCATAAAAAAAAAAAACAATTTTATTGTTTACTGTTTACCGTTTACCATGAAATAATTGCCTGATGGATGGGATAATTTTGATTTCTCCACCACATTCTTGCACCACAGAAGTGGCAGGGGGCAGTTAAAACTACTGATTGTGCCAGAGAAGAGCCGTGACTATTGTGACTAGGTGACTATTCTCAGGTTGGCTGTCGTAAGTCTGGTCACTTGCTCCGTTCTATTCCCCTCGGCCCTTACAGGCACTTGGTGACATTCAGATAGCAGTGAAGATGGTTCAGTCATGCATCAACAACGAAGAACATCCTCTTGATAGACAGTACCATTCCCTCCATTGCCAACTACAGCCTCTTTCGGCAGCCAGTCATGAATTCCAGGTGAACTACTAGTCCCTCAGAGCACACTTTAGCACATAAAATGACTTGGTCTGCCTGTTATTGACGTGTGTATGTGTGTCTCTCTCTCTCTCTCTCTTTCTTTCTTTCTTTCTCTCTCTCTCTCCTTTCATTCATTGACCCTCTCCTTACACAATCAGGTTATTCTCATTATTAAATCACTGTGCACTCTACTAGCTGTAGTTATGGTGCTTCTGTTTTTCTCTTTCCTTGTTCGATCAGGTGATTGAGAGATATCTGCAGTCCACTCATGCATCCACTCACAGTGACTACACCATGACTGTGCTGGACATTTTTGCAGTGGACCGAGATGGGGAGAGTAGCAACTTCACCTCCCACCTACACAATAGGTGCCGACGAGTCCGCCCCTCTCTCATATAATTTGTGCTTATGATCTTGTTTGTGCTCATCTCTTTCAATGCTAGAACCTAGATTGGCCTTGGTGTGTGTGTGTGTGTGTGTGTGTGTGTGTGTATGTGTGTACATACTGTATTTGGTATGCATGTTTAACTTGTGTGTTGACTTGTATGTTTGTGTTTATGTGTGCTATTTCCCGGGTAGGACGTTGTTGTGGCATGGTTCTCGTCTGTCTAACTGGGTGGGGATTCTGAGCCAGGGCCTAAGAGTTGCCCCTCCAGAGGCTCCAGTTACAGGTTACATGGTGAGTGAGAGAGGGTGTATTTTTCACAGAGGAAAAATCACACTGATTTACATGGGTTGGATTCTGTGTTGACCACTGACTTCCTGATTGTCTATTTAATCTGCCTCCAGTTTGGTAAGGGGATTTACTTTGCTGACATGTCATCAAAAAGCGCCAACTACTGCTTCACCAATCAGAAGAACAACATCGGAATCCTCTTACTCAGTGAGGTCTGTTGCACCAGATAGGCCACATTGTGTGGTTTGTTTATGCACCTAATGTTCCCTCAAGATATCAGATTTGTAACTTCAGTGTTGTGGTTACAGGTTGCCCTGGGAGACAGTAATGAGCTTCTGGCTGCTGATTATAACGCAAGCAGTCTGCCTCCAGGAAAACACAGTACAAAAGGCCTGGGACAAACGGCTCCAGACCCCAGGAACTTTGAGACGCTGTAAGTCTTTCCTGCAGTCTCTTGGTCTTGTGGTACCTGGAATATAGTACACTTTGGTGGGCGGGAGTTATTGAATAAATAGGATTTGAATGGTACTACAGTGGCAAACTAATTTGCATATGTTTACCAATTTGCAGATGTAATTGTCTTCCCAGAGAATGCTGGGATATTCAAATTAGTTTTTAATTTACAGATGTTGGGAGTAAAACTCTAATAACTCTTCTTCTTATTTCCCCCTGTGCTCCTCTTACAGGAATGGTGCCATTGTACCCATGGGCCCTTGCACAATGACTGGTGTGGGTCAGGCTGGCGGCTACAGTCTCCTGTACAACGAGTACATTGTGTACAACCCTGCACAGGCACGCATGAGATACCTTCTGAGGGTGCAGTTCAACTACGCATCACTATGGTGACACAGCAGCACGCAGCCTAGAGAGTGGAAAAGTCAGATGCCTTGAATGAAGACTTTATACCATTCTTGTTCATGTTATAGACACTACATGCTTATTATTACCACCTGGGTTTTGTGTAAGGAAAGATTTTAGAAGGAAAAAAAAACATGGTTAGAAGGATTTTTGTTTTATTATTCTAACGTGCGGTGGTTGTACTGTATGTGAGTGATTATTGTAATAAAATGGCTGATCATGTTATACACACATTTGTTTGTGTGTGTGTGTGTGTGTGTGTGTGTGGTTGGTAAAGTATATATTGTATATATACTATTTTGATCCTCTGAGGGGAAATATACAACATACATATATGACATGTATTGCTGTGTACTCTGGGGGTGTGTACCTTATGATCCCCCATACAAGCACTTGTACATACCATGGCATGGCCAGTTTATTCATATTGCATATTTCATACACACACATTTCTGCAAATGTCGCTGCAAAAAAAAAAAAAAAATAATTAAAACAAAGTTCAGTAAATTAAAGCACACAAAAAGACAAAACATAAATTATAAAAATGATTGCTGTAAAATGATTTACATAAAGATGACCAGAAAAGAGAAATGAAGGTAAGTGAAGCATTTAGAAAAGAGTTAGGTCTTAAGTTATGAAGCTACTAACAGTAGGGGCACTTTTGATATCTTCAGGATGTTCCGAAGTGCATATCAACTGACATTGGCTTCATCACACTTTGTTTTGAAAGCAGGTTTTAAAAGCAATGTTTTCTCCTGAAACATAAATGTAGTCTATATACACATATACGTACAGTAATGTGTAATGTACCTTTGCATCTTTGTGTATTTGTATTTCATCTTCTGGAACCCCCAAGTATAATCAATATGTACCGAAAGATGTACATAATGTCCAGATAAATGACAAGTGCGCCGTACACTCCTCCGGGTGAAGACCGTATTTGTCATTGCCTATCACAAGCTGGCAGTCCACTACTAGAAACTGCAACGTAGAAAAAAAGGGCTAATGGATCAGAGGAGACCCATTAAAGGAGAAATCTGGTGTGAATCATTCAATAACCCAGATGTTCAAGGTGACTAAATGCTGTCTGTAGAAAAAAGAACCAAGAATTGCCTGAAAACTGTTTCATTTATAAGGCTATCAGATTTTCTCATTCCTTTCCCTTCTGACAGCAATTGGTGATCTTAAACAACACGGCAACAACTGATTCACACCTGCTTTCTTCTTTAAGCATAAAAACTGTAAATAGTGCAGTTATGATAGTCAGTTATGGCAGGTATTGTTAGGTCTGGTGTGGATGACTGCTGCTTCTAGAATCTTATTTTGAACGATGACAATAATAATCTCAGATCTCAGATTAACAATAATAATTTCAGTAGTAGTAATAGTTTGACTAATATAGAAGGGACATACCAGTGAAGACACCAGAGCTCCAAGGAAGCCATAGAAGACAAGCATTATGTTTGTGTAGTAGAAAATACTGAAGAAGCCAAACATGAGAAGGTTTGCTGATAGCACAACCAGAATTCCACTACAGATTGTAAAGTCCACTTTAGCCTGGGTAAGATGCAAGAAGTGACATGTTCATAGTATGACTGAGCACTCCGTTTAAAAAGACATTGACTGATTGATTTCAGATCTCACCTGGGCTGAGAAAATAACAATGGCAAAAGTGGTAGCCAAAGTTGAACCCATGGCAATGATTACCACTGGCGTGTCATAATTAGAGGCTACCGTGCCAAGTATGTATGAAAGACTGAGAGTGACCAAGCCCTGGGAGGCAGACAGAAAAAATTAGTTGAGGACCAAGAGTTATTTATTTTGTTGAACATTGCTTATCTACTGTAGTTTCCCAGTCTGCCATACAAAAAAACCCAACCCACTGGTTCACTCACCAGCCCAACCAGGTTCCATGGATGCTGTCGGCTGAAGGATCTAGAGAGCAGCAGACACAGAGACACCACAGCGTAAACAATGTAGGAGCTGAGCACTATCCAGACGTTGGTTTGAACGTAGGCCCTCACCGTGCTGGAGAAGGTGAACACGCACACTATGCTAAAGGTGAACAGCAGCTGAAGAGTGAGCAGGCAGAACACCTGTGGGGAAGAAAGCAGCACACACACATTATTCACACATTATCATAGTGAGCACAAAAAGTTCATGATGTGTAAATATTGCCCTCTGCCACACACACAGGAATCAAATCTGTAGAATAGTCTAATAGACTAACGCAGCTTACAAACCATGTGTTTTCCTGGTTACAGTTACATACACACACAGGTTTGGGATCAAAGCCAGGACCCAGTGAAGGCAACTGGTTTATAAGGTGCAATGAGGTGGAGGGAGCAATTTAAAACCTACAAAACAAATCACTGAAGAACTGCAATCAGACATTGCTGTGGTTGTAGGTGTTACCTTTCTTATGAAAGCCCGTTGGATGGATTTAGCTTCAAAACTCAACACAGAAATGCCACAGACCCCAACCACTGAATGGAAACAGGAAAGGGTTTATGTACTGTATGTTACTGTCCTAGTTTAACATTTAAGTTCCTCAATCAATGCTATCCATCTCTATCATAGTGCCCTCCTATGACAGAGGCTCCTTTATGTTTATTGTCACCATTCAAAATAACTTTCCACATTTTTATATTTAAAAAGGCATTTTTTACATTTCTTGATAATCACATTTTTCACATTTACACATGGAAACAATGTTTTACATTAAAAACTCAATACTTTTAGTATTTTTTTATGTATGTATTAAAATAAGTCCATAATTAAAATGTGATTAGAAATGATTAAGGATCAGGAAAAGCCGCAGTCAAGGGGCTCTTTGAAACGTGACACCAGGTTTGAAAACCCATTACCTAGTTGTCCCTCAGTGTGATGCTGATGGCAAGGGTCAGGGTCTGGCTCCAGCGGATACTGAAGCTCACTGGAAGGGATTTGTGGGTCGAATGATGGATAGGGGGTGTAGGTTGGTGGAGATTGCATGTAGGGTGGAGGCTGTTCCATCTGCTGCTCTGCTATACTGGGTTCAGGTGACCACATAAGGTCTGCATGCTTGCCTTCAGGCACTGAAGCAGGTTGTTCAATGTCTGCCATGCTGGATTGGAATAAAAGCAACTACAGAGAAGAATACGGTAACACATATACATTTCTGTCTTTGCTTGCCATTTTTACCATTGTGAACCACAGCAGCAGTGATGAATTAATTATGCAGATAACCACACAATCTGTAAAAACAATGTAAGATCTATTTGGGGTTACTTTCCTCACTGGTCTGAAAGCTTTAAATTTGTTTAAATATGAAGTGGTTTTGACTTATAGGGGAAGTGAAAGAGGTAAAATTATGTCTGAGTTAGTGTACTGTAGCGACTCAATACATTACTAAAGCAAACGTCAGACTTCATCAATAGTTTTATATTTCCCACAAGATAACAATGCATTGACATCTAGAAGTTGGGGAATATTTAAATGCTTTTGTTGTGGACACTGATATAAGTTTCTCTAGATTGTTCTAGGTTTTTTACTGTTTAGTGTTACCTCTCAATAAAAACCAAGAGATGAAATACATTTTAAACTTTTAACCAACCTATCTGGAATCTTAATCTAATTTTAGTACTTTATTAGTATTTGACTTGTACAATCAAGTGCAAACTAAGACAAAAAGCACGGTTCTAAAGAGATTACATAATTCCTTACCTTTTCTACTTTTAGAGGTGATGATATCAGTGCCTTGATCAACACATTTATCTAACCAGACTTTTTTCTCACAAGTCAGCTTCTCTGTTTTCACTTCCTCAAACAATAGAAAAAAAAAAAAAAAAAAAAAAAAAAAAAAACATAGATTTGTGGCTGTATTTGAGAAGTATGATTGGTCGCAACAAACATTGCTTTACTTTCACACTGTGGTGCATTTTCTCGTAAGTATTCCTTCTATCTGATTTCAAGGCATAACAAGCCATCTTACAGATGGGAATTAGTTTAGAAATTATTTGCTTTTGGGGGAATACCAATATAACACTGACATTTGAAAAGTAGTCAAGATGAGCAGGCGATGCACCAAGTAATAGCAAATATGAGCCACACCAAAGGAAAAACAGATTGTATTTTTTGTCTAAATCAGCTAATAAAAGCTAAGGGGAAAGAGATGAATGGGACCACACTTGCTCTCTTTAGTTCTATTTAGTTCTAACACCTCTATGTCCAAAAAGACATAGTTGTAAGCACGCACACACACTTCAACAGTTCACACATTAAGCATATTTATTGTAAAAAATACATATAAAACACTCTTTCAGACATACAAAATATTTGGGCATAGAAACAGTAAAATGAACAAACAAGAGACAAACAAGGTATTTTGAATTGCCATACATATTTACAATTTAATAAATAAATACTCAATTGTTTTCTTAGCTGAGAGAAGGCAGATTGTCAATTCGTAAGATATCGTCAATGTGATTTTTACTACACCCCTCATCAATATCATAAAAATCCACAGCCACATTACAGATCAAAGAGGATGAGGTCATACAAAGCCCTCAGGAACATTAATCAACAATGCATTTCACTCTTAATGGGAAAAAAAAACACACAAAGAAAAAAATAATAAAAATAATTCACCCATGGAGTTAGCTAGCCCCCAGGTTAGTAATTTAAAATAGTGAGGTATTGCACCACATCAGTTGGGCTAAATAAAAACATTTAGGGAAACATTTGGAACCAGAAGATTCCACATCTTTTCTACAAAACCCACCCAGCAACAACATCCTTCAACAGCAAAATATGTATCCCATACAATCCTTTGCTCTCTGACCTTTCTCTAATACACAAACACTTTTGGCTTTTCGCGAGTTCTCCAGAAGAAAGAAACTGTAACATGCACAGGGTTGCCCCCTGTTGGTGGACCAGAGAGTAGCACCTCTGAGCGCATCCTGAGAGAAGAGTGCGCACTGAGAGAGGCCAGCATTGAAAGGATGAAAACGACAAGAGGGTTCAATCCCAACAGGACTATGATTAACAATAATGATAATGATCATTAAAAAAAAAAAAACTGTTTCAATGCTACTCCTCCGCCATTCAGTCTCTCTTCAGGAGAGGGAGGGGGCATTTTAAAGGTGGACACCAGGGCCCAGGTGGGGTAGAAAACAAAAGTATTTACCCCCCAAGCCTCTTTGACACACCAGTACTGAGAGATGGGGAAGAGCCGTCAGAGCCAGAGACCAACTCCCCTCCAGAAGTGGAGAACAGAGCGAGGCCAGCCAGAGCATGCAAATTCCACAGGTATGTTCCTCACCTTGAACAAAACCGTGTGTCTGTGCTACCTGAACCTTTGTCCACCTCAGCCTCTAATCCTCCTCCACCACCTCCTGCCACTTGACCTTGGCAGCACTGGAACCCAGTACTGGGCCGTAAACACAACCAAGCGAACAACATTCTCAATCTCTACATTTAAACAACAACAAAAAAAAAAAAACGCTGCGTGCAAGTCATTTTTGCAATTCAAACCATATGAAATGACAGCCCACTAATGAAATGTGGTCTGGGTCACTAAAAAAAATAACACACACACTCACAAAACTCACAATCACCCAGTAAAAATATTTGCCATAACACCCCGCCCCAACCTGTCCAGCAACTGTTTTGGAGATTATAGAAAACAAAAATCCTCCCAGTAGCGGCAAAGTCTCAGCATCATGCCCTAAGAACAACGCCGTGCAAAATATTTACGCATACTCCACTGGGGTCCATGTTGAGCTCACACTCTCGCAAGGAAATTGTCCAATAGGTAACATTACACCAGAAGCATACTAAAGTGTGATGCATCTCACAAGCCTCAACTACATCTGGAATCACCCGCTCTAGTTGTCCTCTTGAGGAGCTGAAACCTCTCCGCAGTCTGATTGCAAGAGGTCACTGACTTATAAGTACATACCCACCGTCACTTTTTAAATCATTCATCAGATACCCAATTACATCTTTATTTGTTTTGCCTTTCTGTCATATTGCAAGCTTTAGATAGGACAGGTCCAAGGACAGGCAAGCAGAGAAGAGAAGATGGCAAACCACCAATCCATTCCATTTCCCTGCATGGTCTTTTTTCCCACCAAGCATCTCTGGGGGGTTGAATAAATGTTCAGGATTTCACAGCCAAGCCAGACAGGAGTTGGTTCAGGTTTAATGGGAGCAAACATTTTCAGTGTCATTGTTTTTAGCTAAAATAATGGAGCAAATGTTGTTATCCTGGCTGCCCCATTCATTTTTGTCCGTTATTTGGCCAGGAGTGTGGTCCTTAAAACAATATAATAAATCAGTGTTAGTTAGGAAAATCACAAACACACACACACACACACACACAAACACCAACTCACTAAAGCCTCACCTGAGTCAGTGATCGCAGGGAATCTACAAGTCAATCAAAGGGGTGTTCGGGACAGCAGGGTTTTACCTTGCACCAGGAGTCAATACAACTGCAGAAAATAGGAGAAAAAAAATCCACTGTGGTGAAACTTTGAGGAACATGACGGTAACTATGACTACCAAGTACAGTTTCACACCTGAATGAGATATAAACGAGGTATGCATGCATGCATGGGCACGTGTTTGTGTGTGTGACTGCTCACCTCTTATGATAGACACACAGGCATGCCAGACGTGAGATGGTTTCACCCTGAAGCAGGTCTTCCAGGCATATGGAACATTCACCACTGTCCTTGGCCAAGACATCAGCTACAAAGCCACATAAATCACTCAGACCACACAGCACGCCAATTTTCTAAACATAACACACCTTCCAAATAAGGACTACCAGCCATTACTCAATGAGTAATCCAACTGATTAAGTGTAGGGTGGGGGGTCTGATTGCCAATACGCACATGAAGACGTGAAGAGATTAAAGCAGGAGACAGATGTACTTACTATTGTATGGAAGAGGGGGTGAGGTGAGACAGCTCAACAGGTGTTCCTCAATCCGGCCTCCAGGGAATGGCTTAGAGCAGAACGGGCAACGGATGGCTAGAGACAGGAATAATGACAAGATTAAGAAAGGCATTTGCCATAATCTGTCAAACATCTTCTTATCATAGGAAGTACTAAGGGAAATATATGCACTGTGCAGGGTCTGCAAACAATCTTTCAGAGTTATTTCAAATAACTGACCTGTCCCCAGGTTAAGCCCCTTTCAATTAGTCCATTAATATTGCATTGTATTACAATAAATTATACTGAATAATACTGAAATGCATACGCCAACAGTTAGTGAGCCAGTGGGTTGGTTTAGAGCAAACATTTGTCCTAGTTCTCCAGGCTCACTGGACCATGGCCAGCTCTGTTCACGTGAGCTAGTCCTTTGACCCATTTCCTACCCCTGCTCGGGAGCATCACTAAGTTACACCATGACAAGACTGAACACTCACAGGAATATTACCAACACCACGAGAAATGACTCCTCTTCCTAAACTTGTCTTTTACCCATCATTCACATGGATAATTAAATTCGTGTCGTGTACTGGTTGCTTTGTGTTCTGCTGACACTAAACAGTAGACCATGGTGAAAAATGTGATCTTGTCAATGTCAATATCATGTTGAAGAGGGTTCAGACAAGTGAAGGACTTTTGACCAGACTCCACAGCTACCCCCAACCCCTTTTCCCCAAAGCTGAAGGATTTCGGCTGTTAGCATCAATCCACGTGATGCGTAATTCAGATCATATGGTCAAGAACCCCCACGGCACTAATCTTAAATCCGTACAATGGAAGTGCATTGCCTTCAGCGCCAAAACAATAGTCAACTTATAACGTTATTGCGTTTTCAAGCAGGATAATGTTCTCGATGTAACTTCGCAGATTACAGTCAAAGGGGAGCTCTGTGTTGTTCTAGGGTAGGACACGTCAGAACGTCTCAAGAATTTTTCTCTTGAATTCACATTAAAAAACGACACAAAAGCACATTATTGGTTAACATTTTGTACTGCTCTACCAACAGATCCTCAATACGGATAAGAATAAACATATAGATAGTGAAAACCAATCTGATCAACTTGATGTCGTGATTTTACTAATATCGGGTAGAAGACTGGAGGGTTAGGGCTAAACTGCATATTTCTGGGGAAAAATGTGTCGTGGTGTAACCTTAAGAGAAAGGGTTAACGTTACCGTTACCTAATCCTTGTGGAAAGTACCGGTTATAAGAAAGTATGAGGCTGTGTTTAAATTGTTCACTTCCTGACACGGCCAAAAAGAAAGTAGAAAAATAACAAATGTATTCAGTAACATTACCGTAAACATGTGTTTCTAATGCTAACCATCGGATGTTAGCTTGCTAACGTTGTGTGGTTCTACTGTCGCTGTTAACGAGGCATTTCAAAATGTTTGAATATTAAACAGTTGTCACTTTGCTGTTCAATATAAACATCATTATGGTTTCAACTCACTGCCATGTCGATTGTTCACTCTATACAGCCCAATCCATGCCTCTGACACTGGACGTGAATGACCACTTCTCACTCTAGCGGATCTCGCAGTGACATTGCGCCCAGAATTGTGCCGACCTCCGGGCAAGCGTTCGGAGAAAGTGCGATGAGGGACTGGGCCCGTTTCCTCTAGAGCTAGCGTTTCGTTGCTTATTGCGTCTTGAGGGCTGCCGTCGCCTTCGTGGCTACCGACGCTATCCTCTGCTGGTGTGCCTTGGCTGGTAAGTGACGGGGAGATGTGATGGTCGGCAGGGCTTCCATCAGCACTTGCCTGCCGCCCTGTATCCGAATCGCTTCCTTCTTCCGAGCGGCTACGATTTGTTTCCGAATCATGGTCAAAACTACCAGAAAAATCAACCATAAGGCTCGTTGGCCTGTTGCTTCGAATACGTCGACATGAGTCTCGTTTGAGTCCGTCTTTATCAAAATTAGTCGATACAGCCTCTTCTTGTAAACGACTTGATCTAGTACCCATCTCGGACTGTTATGTTCTTCTGATCTGCCAGCTAGTAGCCTCCTAGCCAGCTAGCGCGGTGGTTTAGCGGCGTACGGGATAACGTTGAGCGTGTTTAAAATATTAGTTTAAATTTATGCGGGGGTGGAAAATACAACAACAACCCCGAGATACACTAAATCTATACTAAAAAGAGTAGCGACGTGGTTGCAATTCTCACTGATTAACGGCTCTTCTTTATGTGTTCTTGTTCCACATTTCCTTCCTTTCGATGTCCTCTTGTCTGTTCCGCAGTGGCGGAAGTGCTTCTTGCTCAACTGGGATGGCTACGTCAAATGCCGGGTGAACTTTTTGTCCAATCAGGAAGGAGCTCGCTGACCAGTTTAAATAAGTGACAAGAGTTTCATCAAAGATCCAAAATATCTCAGGAATCCCTGATTTCACCGTGCAAAACATGCATTTGGTGGGCCATGTAGGTTGTAGCCTGTGAACATTGGGCACAGGCTTATGCAATTTGGTGGCCTTTTGTTTCTAAAGATAAATATCGGTTCAGTAATTTATAGTATACAAAAGTGGATCCTTTTCGGTTTGAAATAAATAATAGGCCTAATTACTTGTGCTGCAGGCTTACATTTTACTATGACGTGTAAATTGATCTGGATATAACAAATAAGAACATGAATTTAGAGTTTTCGTGAGATTATTAATCAGATCAAATCTGATTCTTGAAATTATGGGCTAGGCCTATTTCACACAATGGGCCGATTTCAGGGATTTCAATTTCAATGGCCAATCTTCCAGGAATTATAGCAAATTAACTAAAGGTGTGAATTAATCTTATTGGCTGTCATTAACGTCACCAGATCATAGAACGAACACTTCAAGACACAATTTAGCTATATTTTTAAGGTAATGAAAAGTTATAAAAAAAATGCAATAAAAGCAGCAATAAAATTGTCCACATATTAACATTAATAAATCTGTAACAGTAACCATGAGAAACTGTGCCACATGTCCTACATGTATTGAATTCAGTCTTCTTTTACATTGTCCAGACAACCAGCAAATGTACCGCATCCCTTTTCACCATCATAGATCCTGCAGCCTTTGGGTAATTGAAAAAACAAAGTTTCTCTTGCGACCAGCAGTAGCTGAGCTGAATTGGATACATACTCAAGATCGCCCCCAACACCCTTATATTCATGCATGCACAGTAGGGACAAGCTGTTTGTTTCTAGAACCGCACCCATAACAACCAGTAGAGCAAATCCAATTGCAGTATAAAACTAAAATAGTAAACATGTCATCACTGATGTCTCCCTTCATCGTCCTATAGAAAAACTGAGAATGCAATGGTAGTGCGCTGTATTACCTGAGATTACACCAGTCCCTGAAATCGATTTTTACATGAGGTAACACTGAAGTGGATCAATGTAGGTTTTGGTTTAGTTAAGGACATTAATATGCACATTATTTGCTTTGATGCTATTTTGTATTTTATTTCTCTTTAGTGCAACTTACTTTAGCCACCATGCTTCTAAGAACCTGTAGTTCATGCTGTAAACTTATTGTAAAGGCAAGTTATATTCAGCAGCAGAGAATATTTGCATGTTTGCATAGTTTTATTAAAATACTGTATAGCATTTGGACAGATGGACAGAATGGACAAAATCCTTCTGTAAGGCTACAGGATTTCCTTCATCTGTATGTCCTATACAGAGAGCTTTCAAAAATCATCAGTAGGCCTCATCTTCATTGTTTTTCACACTGGAGAGTAAGAGTAACGTTGTCCTGGACAGGTGGTTCGATATTCATGTTAAAACATTTTATTGATTTGTCCAAAGTTCATGAATCTGTACCTAGATACGCAGAGTGAAAAACAGCAAGTAGTCCAATGAGTATATTGTGTATGTTTTTAGGTCATATAAGTACCAGGAGACCAAGTCAGACAACTGTCAAACATACTGTCAAGTCAGACGACTGAGCATAGTTTTATTTACAATAATGTGCATCAAGGGAAAAAAGCATGTTTCACATAAAGATCAATCACTAGACAGGGAAGTAGCCTGACTTTAAGTTCAATTCTAGGTTGACAGAAGATGCCGTTGATCATCCTAGTTGACGTGGTCTGCACTAATAGACCATGATTGGTGCCAATGTGGTACATTAGAGCACATAGCCATTGGCACAGCGGACAAATGCCAACAGTGCAAGCACTAAAAAGTCCAAGAACATAATATTCCACCATATCTCTAATGGTGGGAACAGCAGGAACAGAATGAACTAAAAAAACATGTAATCAGTCAGCCAGAGCACTATTTCAAACTATACATCACAGCAAACACCAAGGAACAGACTCACTTACAAAATAACTAGTGTTTTTTTGGATTTTCCCACCGTACTGTTGGGCAAAACATCTGTAAAACATAATTACCAATCCAAAACGTTTAGTACTTACGCATGGGTGTCAATACAATATTGGCCACAATGGTTAGTTGTATAGACTAAATCAAAACATGTCTGATAAACTGGCAAACAATAAATGGTACTATTTCAGTTTAAAATCTTTGTTGATGGCTTCACCTATTAAAGACTATGCCTGCTGCTTTGTGACTGAATATGATTTAAAACGGCACAGTATTTTCCAAATCCTCCTGACCTGAACAGTGAATTGCAAACGCCTGCGGAGCACACAGCAAAAATGAATTACACAATAGCTATGTGCAGCGTGAGGACTGCATGCATCATTGCTGAACCATCACACATCACTGATCCACATGGAACTGACAATTGTCGATCCAGCACCAAAACACCCTAACCTTACTTTAACTTCTTCTCTCCAGTTGTTTCACACACCATCACCAAAAGGCAGTCAGATGTCTCATATCAGTTCAATTCTGGACGATTCATGGGCAAATAAATGTGGAATAAACAGCGGTCTGCCTCCTGACAGATGAAACTCATCCGGATGACTGAATTAAGAGCTCCAAATAAAATAAAGTCATGATGTTTTCATCCAATTCTGATTGACCCATCCACTTGCATTAAAGTCCAGTTGTAACATATCCATGACCCACTCATCCTTCTGTGCCCCTTCCATGAACTCTTCCAGCGATATCTGACCTAAAGTCAATAAAGAGAGATAGCAAGAGAGAGGGAGAGAGAGAGAGAGAGAGAGAGAAAGCCAGACAGACAGACAGAGAGAGATAGATAAGAGAAAGATAGAGAGAGAGAGAGAGAGAGGGAGAAAGACAGACAGAGAAAATGAGAGGGGGGGAGAGAGAGAGAGAGAGAGAAAGAGAGGCAAATGCGGAAGATTGGCAAACAATGAACATGTGGACAGAGGTCTGCAAGGTCATGTAATCAATAAATTGTGGCCTCCCATGCTCTTTTTCTTATCTAACAAAAACATCTAATCATCTTAATCTTTACATTATCTTCACACTAAGAGAGCGGATCACTTAGAAAGACCACCATCTACCAGTTCCACACACCAGAAGCAGAACTTAACACTCCATAATATTAACTCACCATCATGATTCTCATCAACAAGTTCAAATATTCTGTCACACATTTCTGTGGGCGTCATGCCAATATCTGTGTTCTTGGTCTTCATTTTGTAGATTATCTGCAAGAGAGAAAAAATAACATGATGATAAAGTATTAAATAAGATCTTTATATATTGTTGGTTACAAGGCTTGCTGCACCTAACTATCGTTTCGGATAAATATTCTTTGTGAATTCTATGCATGCTATCACTGCAATTATAAAGTTATTTCAGTCTGCCACTAAAGAGTGTTAGAACCATTTAAGGTGACTTTAAATCCTCCCAAGTAGGCTACACATATGCCATGTGTCCTAATGCAGCCAACGTTACATAAGAGATCAAAGGGCAGATGAGTGAACTGACCTGGCTTGAGTTTACTAGGAGAGTCCCAACAAGTGTAGATGAGTTAATTCAATTCAATTTTATTTATATAGCATATTTTTACAAAAGGCATGTCACAAAGCACTTAACACAAGAGGCCCAATGAGCAGCAGGGGCAAGGAAAAACTCCCTAGCAGCGTTAACAACAGTATGTTTCATAATCATAATCTCTGAATATATCTATGTTTAAAAAATCCACAATAAATAAGTGTAATGATGTTATCAAATACAAGCAAAGATCAGCATTAGGCTTTGTTGAGATTGAACTTGTACCACCACATGAGCACTCTAAAGTGGAAGTGTGACTATTTTGTAACACTGATGCCTTTGTACGTACCTTGATGATGTGTTTGATTTCTTGCCGGTCAAGACGGCCATTCCCATCTTTATCGTACACTTTAAATGACCACTTGAGTCTGTCCTCCAGCTTTCCCCGAAGTACAAGATGCAACGCTGCTACATATTCCATGAAATCCAATTTGTTGTCCTGTCAGGTAAAATAAAAACAAAAATGAATGTTTTTGTTCAGTGATGGATAGTCAACTTTAATGCAGTTCTACAGAATTTAAAACTGCTGTCTTACCTTGTTGGTATCAAAGGAGTGGAATATCGTCTCAATGTAGATACTTTCTTCTTCAGATGTGCTCTGTACTCCAAAGATCCGTTTAAACTCATGCAAATGTAAGGCTCCACTTGGGCATTCCTTCATAAACATTATGCACAATTCCTGAATAAGTGCAAGATCCACCTCATTGTGCTCTACACTGTCTCCTTGTCCCATTTCTTGGCAACTTGGTCTAATAGTTGAGAGAGAACGAGGAGAAGAGCTGGAAGAGCTGGAGAGGGCTCGTACTGTAACTGGTGTACTTTGCTGGTTACACAGGTATTCACACCACCCCTGACCAATTGGCTTAAATGGGAAGATTAAAAGGAGGCAGGAAAAGTAACAGGGAGTTATTTTTAAATATGTAGTGAACCTTTGTGACACGTAAACCTGATTAGTCTTTGAGCCAGAGCCCTAAATATGTCTAACCCAACCCAGGTATTTATTATGTGTGCTAACATGTCTAAATAAAAATAAAGAATAACTTTAATGGACCAGCTTATATTATATCAACTAAAATAATAAAATTGAACACATAGATACACAAATACTGATTTAAGCCTAATAAGGCAGCGCTGTACAGCCAACCTGTACCTCTGACATTTGCATTTAATTATGGTGTGATGCATTTTTTTTTCTTTTGGCTGTTTTTGCTGTTCCTCATATCGTGTTACCTAATGCATCTTACACAATGCAGTGCGGTGAGCACGATTAAGCTCAAATGGCCTGACCCATCCATAATCAGTGCCATAAAGGTCATCATTATTTGCATTTTAACATGATTATGTGTTCATCTAAATTCAGACGTGATGTTGTTAATGTGTGGGAGTAGAGGCCACCCATAGCTGTTACCTTTCTCCAGACCCCATAGAGGTATTGAAAAAAGAGTTACAAAACCCGAGATCCTTTTTGCTTTCTCTCTGTTTTATGTCATTCCTATTATGTTCTTGCATGAGCCTTTATTTTACTATGTTGCTATTTGACTGGAGTGGGTATTGGCATGGGATTTAGGGGATGCCGTCACATAAAACTTGTTGTGGGTGAAGTGACTGTGCTGTATCTTCCTGAATCAACATTTTTCAGGTTGTTCGCATTTAAACATAGGACTGCATATTAAACAAAAACTGCCAAAACAATTGGAATGATGGGAGCAAAACGCCCCAAACACACCAGTAGAGGACCCCGACCGTGTGATTCGTGATGGTTGAGTGGACTTATTTTGACACAAAAAAAAGACCATTTTGAAAGGGTTTTGCATTGTGTGCTATTGCAACACAGTGTTTTGCTTGCATGTTGTAAGATCTAGGGAGTTTTGCAAAAAGATCTGGGGAGTTTTGCAAAAACGCAATCACATAAAGCTTTCTAAACAACACAGCCACATAGAATTTGAGAGAAGTAATGCTTTTTCCCCCATCAGCTGTAATCTGCAGTTAATACATTTCAGTAAAACTAATATTCAAGTTTTGATGTTTTGAACTAGTATTGATGTTTTGAATCTATATATATTCTTGCTAAAATACAATTTTTTTTACAAAATTAGCGCTTACGCCATCATGAGAGGATATACAGACTCTGGTTCCAGAAATCCTCAACCAACATTGTAAGGAAAAAAAGAAAGGAATAAGAAGACAAAGGGATAAAAAAACACACAATGAGCTCTGTAAAATGTGTACCCGATGTAAAACCCATGTCTATTTAGTTGTCAAGTGATAATATGTATCGTTGTAACGTATATGACACCAGGGTTCCAGAGAAACACGTTTTAATTTTACTGTGCACTTTATGGTTTAATTAACACTAAAAAACTCTGAGCTCTTGAAATTGACAGAAGCCCATCTCTATTATGTCAGGGACAAAAGACTGCCTGTAAATGCCTGGTAATGCAAATAGGTTTGGACGTCATGCTGAGTTGCAGAGCCCAAACAAATCACTTGCAGGTCTGGATGGGTTCATCAAGGTTATAGCCACAGTGTGTCTCCCTTTTCATTTCATTTTACACAATACTCTACATTACATTAAGGATTAGATGTATATCTCATAAGGAGGACTCTTTTACCATGAATAAGGTCTTGATCTATTATAGTTATTTGCACTGACTCACTTGCTGCATAATATGCTTCCTACAACGGTTTAAAGATTGAATTAATCTGTATCACACGCAGCAGATTTTATTAAATATTTGTGCACTGCAAATATTTTGGTTATATACTGTGCCTTGAATATATTATATTAATTTTAACACAAGCTCATGGTAGGAATATTAGAAGATGGTAAAATTAAAGAGGGACTAAGCAACTTGGTTTACATTCCTCTAACTGTCACAAGATCTTTTCCTTGTCTACGCAGACATGGCTTTCACGTTCTTGCTGGCTCTGTCATGCTGAATCTCATTGTTTACAGCTATCACATCCAATGAATCTCATTGTCTACAGCTATTGCATTGTAGGTGGGGCGTTGCTACTGAACATTGCAAATGCAGTTCCTATCGCTGCAGTTGCTTTCTAAACCGTTTGTTTGTCTTGTAATGACTCATGTTATCACCCTAAACAGTATACGGATTAACTAACTGAAAAAAGTTGCTTAGAGGGCCTTTAAAGGCCATACCATCTGTATGCTTCTGTTGTCTGGCTGGGGTTTGCTGTCTACTCTCTACATCTACAACAAACATTTTTCCTACACACACTTCAATGTTCTGTCTCATCTCAAAACTACACAAAATCCATCTGACATAAAACATGGCAAACTGTGGCAACATGACCTCTCCGCAACAACACTCTGGTAACTTTTCCTGAAATGGTGACTGGCCACAGGTCAAGCAGGCCCAGAATAAGCGCAGTATGCATACAATGTTGCTGTATTAAATCCAACTTAACTAAAGAGGTCTCTCCTGGTCTTACAGAGATCCAAAAAGTCCAGATCAGACAGATTTCAAGAAAGCTTGTGTGAGTTTTATTGGCATAGCTTGCTTGCATGGATTATTCCCACCATTGCTTCAACACAATAGGAATGATCATTTCAACCTGGGATGGATAGCAAGCTGTACGCTCAAACCGATTACAACATTCTTGGAGTGTATGAATAGAGCAGAGTCTAGACAGAAGGCAACACACACTTGCACACAAACAGTAGCCTAAAAAAATTATGTTAACAGTTTCAGTAACAGAACTTTGAGCAATCAAAAAAATCCAGAAACTTCCATTGAAAATACACTAAACAACACACTAAGAGCTAATGTGGACTGATCCAACTGCTATGAAGTAATTCACACCAGATTTCTCCTTTAAAAGCAATATTATTTTGTCTCAGTGACTTTAGTGACACAATTGTTTTGTAAATATATCACTTCTCTGTGATTGTAGCAGCATGTGACTGCCACTAATTCTGGTTAGCTGTCAGTATTCAAACCTGGACTTCTGGCTTTGACTGTTATGTTATGTTCTGTTTATTTAGTTTTGTTGCCTTAAAAAAAAACTTAAATGACATCCTGCTCTCTCCAGCATTTGGTTTCTTGCCTGAGAGGCATCATCACCATTAACCTAAGTAGCCTGTCAAGAAAGTCCTGCTGTATAGCTATACACCAATGAAGAGTAATCAGAATAATTATTTTAATAATAAACGCTACATTATTTTTTACATTACAAATAAGGCAACTGCTGATTTAATCTAGTATTGAGCTGTCAATGTGTCTAATTCTTTGCCTGGAGGACCCATTTGTGCATGCAGGTGCCTTGTAGAGACCTCTGCTGGACACTTTAAAGTAAAACAGCTATCTAAATCAGGCCTACCAACCTCCCTGTGCATTAAAGTCTTTAGAAGTTAAAGAACAAAGAGGAGTTCTTGTAATACTAGTCCTATACAAATCACTTAAAATTGATATAAAAATGGCTGTACTGCTGACAAGATGATCAAATGTTAAATTTAGCAGCTTGTTTTTGAGTGATTCTGATCATTTTCCATCTGGACCCTTACCACTGGATGAAGGAGCAGAGGTTTATAATTTAATTTAATTTGATTTAATTATATGGGAATGAAGCTATCAGGCACACATTAGAGAAAAAGTCCATCCCATCAGGCTGGTATCCAGACTTTAAAGGCCCACTATGCAACATTTTTCATTTAATTAATCCGTTTCATACTGTTTAGGATGCTAAAATGAGTCATTACACGGCGAACGAACTGTGTAGAATGCGCCAGCGCCACCGTGGCCAATAGCGGTAGATACAGCACTTGCAATGTTCAGCAGCGCGGTTCGCCTCCAATAGAATGCAATGCAATCCAATACAGCAGTCTTTAGAGGGAGCTCGTGAGAGAGAAAAACAGAACGTTGCTTAGCCCCTCTTTAAGGGCCGAGTCGATGCATAGGCCTACTATTTGTCTACAATTTTTTCTTCAGTTGCTTAATTTCTCCGAATGATTAGGCGTATTTCTAAAACAGTCCAATCTTCACACCATAGTCACTTATCTACACCCCATTATCTCCTACATATACTGTGTAGGAGTAGGTGTAACTATTATATTAGTAGGTCTAAATTCCTCTCTGATTTTCTATAGCCTGAAACGTACACTGACGTACACCTACAACTTTCGCCACTAAACAAAAAAAGAGAATTGAAAAACCGACTTACCAACGTGACTGACCTTTGCGTTGTCAATGGAACAGGAACCAGTGATTGGGATAAAAGGCTGATTAAAGCCATGCAGGTAATTATTACAGACGCATTGTAAAAAAGTGTGCAAAGTTGAAATGCAGTTTCTTCGTCTTTTATCGGTCAGGGGTTTGAGAAATAACCTTAAATGCAAACTTTAATGTGTACATAAAAAAAGTTGCGACTATGTTTTCCACAGGAAAATCTAAATACAGAAACATTTTTATGCATGGCCGATTTGCTTTCAAACTGCATCATAGGGCAATTACGTCAGCTGTTCAGCTGACTTTTCATGTCCAATCCCGTGGAAGCCATTGGAGTTGAATAGGAAGAGTTTTCTCTGGGGCTAGTGTTTTGTAGTTTAGGTTGCAGTCAAGCTCAGTACTGTCCTGTCTGTTCTGCCCTGTCCTAACTGGAAATAGGGACAAACACCAGCGACCCACAGGCTGAGGTAGGACCCCCCCTCCCCCATATTCATGCAGTTTACTTTATTATTCATTTTGTTTTTACTACAAGAGTCTATTCTGAACACAGTAGCCTACAGTGTTGCTTGTCTTGCTTGTCATGATCAGGATACACTGGTAAAGGTAATGTGGGAGGAATTTTGAATTGTCTTAATGAAATGTTTAGAGAACTGCAAATTAATGGTGTGATTAAGGGTGTTTCTTGTTATTAATCAAATGATACAAATGAAAGAACAAACTTTGAGTGGTGAAACAGTGTAACGAACAAAGAGAAATGACTGGTGACTAAACTGATGTAACAAATAAGCTAGTGTGATCATCTGAAATGCATGACTGTGCCTGGTGGTAGAATTCTTCTGTCTGTCGAGGTCAGCTGGCTGTTGTAAAACAATTTGGGTACAATCAAAATATCTCCAGTCCCTTGGGGCCTTTCTAAGCCAGGAAGTGCCCTTCAGACGACGGGGGAGAAATGGTGCCGTTTGAGCATATTTGGTCTGACCGATAAGCAGGGCGACAACTGCTGGTTTCGACAGGCAAAAGGAATTTATTGTTTTATGTTTCACCAGACCTGTTGGTGGGGCGTTTATGTCTTCCAACTTTCAACTGTATAAAAAGCTTGTGTTTTGTTTGTCCGGTAGACTTTGTTTCCGGGATCTCGTTAAGTTTGGTTCCTCGACTAAAAAGCCTTTCATCCACTGAATCTCTCCGGACTCTTCATTTCTTAAACACTTAGTAAATTTCTCTTACGACAGTAGCTATATAAGATTTCGATTTAAAATTTCGATGATATAGTCATCTAATGCTGGGATTGGTAACTTGACCCTTGTCTTTTATAGTCTGCGGAAAAGAAAAGAGTTGTGATGTTTGGACTTTGGCCGATTGTTTACGCCCATTGCGCAGTGCCACACCCATTTACCTAAGGCTACACACAACAAGCAGTACTGTATTTGCTCCAGTGGAATCTATTCAGGGGCAGAAATGTGAGAATGCCACTCCTTAGGCAAACTAACTCTTCTACTATCTATTTAGACAGTATGAAGGCCCTTACCTTGATTCAGTCAGGCTTGGACCTTGATCAGCACTCCAGGACAAGCTTCCTCTCCAACTATGCACCTAGTCTGGAGAACCGAATTCTTGCAGAGTCAAATACAACTTTACCTCAGTCCCTCACCACGTCACCATCATGGATGACCCAGCCTTCCAGCTTGTCCAGTCCCTCTCTCCTGCCATCCAGGCTCACCTCCATAGTGTCCACATCCCCCCTGCTGTCCTCCAGCACCCCTACACATCTCTGTGGCGTTGTTTCGTCTGGCTCTTCCTCCTCACACCTCCTCAGCACTAAGAATATTCTGCTGAAGAGAGAGTCTCTCCTCTTCCGGCACTCCTCCCTCAGCCCTTCCATCAGGAGCACTTTGTTGCCTGCCGGTAATGACTCTGCCCTGCAGCTCCCCTATCCTGCTACTTCTGAGGAGGAGAGGCAGAAACAGCCAAGCGAAAGTGATGATAGATGCTGTAGCCCTATCACTGTGACCAACCAGGTATCTTTTGTACAATCATGCCTCTTTGCCTTTTTTTTGTTAAATGTTAGTGTTATTTGGCACACTCATGTATGGCTCTATTACTGCAAAAATGTTTGTTGTTTAGGCCATGTATCCCTAAGAAATGCTATTATGAAAATAAGATGCAGTACCTTGTTGCAATGTTTTACATTAATTCATGACAAAAGTCTGTGCATTTACATGCCCTTTCTCTGTTTAAAACGTGAGGATTCTGATATAGATAGCATTGAGGATGAGAGTTCTCAGCTGTCTTCAGAGATGCCTGTGCTTGATCTGGAGTTGTCAGAGAAAGAGGGGGAGCAAATCATGGCTCTTGATGATGAGTTTGCAGTGAGAGAAGACTGTGTTGACAGCCATCTTGAGGACTTGAAAGATAAGAAGGTAAATCATACAGTACATTGACACCCTGCCAAAATATACATTTCCCTCTTGTTTGTATATTTAACAGTCCAATGGTCTTTTACTATCTAACCTTCACATATTTCAGCTATCACGGCATTAGCAATACTCCCCTTTCTCCGTGTCAACTCTGTTTTTGCCCCAGATGCTTGTCCTGTCACTCCTATTTTCATTGTGTGTAATGTTTTGTACTCCCTCCTCTGTTAGTACCACCTGCTGAATGCAGTGTGTGGTTCTCTGGTGATGAAGACCTGTGCTCCTGGAGCAAGCGGCTGGAATGGCGAAGAGGAAGTTTGGAGCAAGGTCATGAACCTCTCGGAGGAAATCTCCAAGGAAGACCCAGAGTTTCTCCTAAAGGTGTGTTGGTTGGCTGTCCCATTGGTCTTTGGAGCTTCAGCTGCATGTTTGGAAGAGGCCGTCTTCACTTACTGAAGGGTTCAGAGCTCTGTCATTGTGCTTCAATTTATATCTACAAATAATGTTTTGATAGTAGTTGTTTACCTGTCTGTAAGTCTCTGAAGTCTCTGTTTATGAAACAAGTGGTCTAACAACCATTGTTTTTGTGCACTGGCTATAAGCACAATTCTGAAACATCTTTAAATGTCACATGCTGTACACTTATGCTGTATATCTTTACTGGATATGCTTGAAAGTTTGTGTTAGGGTTTATAACAAGTGTGTCTGCTGGAAGTTTTGTGTTGGTGTTTGTAACAAGTGTGTCTGCTGTTATGTTTGAGTTCCTGGTTCTTATTGAGCTTCTGTGGGCAGGTGGCAGTATACACCAGACAGGAACTGAACATTCGCATCACCGCCAACTTCCTCCTGGCACTGGCTTCCCATCTGCCTGCTACGAAGCCACACCTACGCCGCTACTTCTGTGCTGCTGTGCAGTTACCTTCTGATTGGCTAGAAGTGATAAGAATCTACTCAGCTGTACGTCTGTGGTTTTTGAAACTTTAAACTCCACACTGTTAAAAATACACACTTTCAACCAACAAAGTTTGTGTCCCAGCTGCCTAAATATTTTCAATTGACTACATTTGAGATCATGAGTTGTACTTAACTCAACTGAAAATAGTAATCAGAACTAATGATCTCAAATGTGGTCAGCTGAAAATAGTTTTTTTTACAGTGCACTTTTCTGACATTATGACGAATTATCATGAATTTGCTCAAAGCTATTGTTCAGAACTAAAGTGATTTTCTGGATTCTCTTCTCGTCATTGCTTCTCCAGTGTTTCAGCAAGTCGCTGCCTTCTTGCTTAAAGAAGGGTCTCAATGATAAATTCAAGCAGTTCAGTGAATATCAGCTGGCAAAGTACAACACACGGAAACACAGGTGCAAGCACAACAAAAGACTTAAACCAAAGGTAGTCCACTGAACTTATAGTATATAGAAACATATTTGGCACCATATCCATACCCTGCATACTTTTCATACAGACAAAACAGTTGAGTGATGTCTGTTTTGTGAATCTTCTCCAGGTAGTGTCAGATGAACAGTGGACCAAGTGGGCAAACCTGGTAGGGTCAGATCCCAAGATCCTGCAGAAATATGTGAGCACTTCCCTTCTCTTGTTGTAAAATAAGTCATTTTAAGCCGGTAAAATCTATCTATCTATCTATCTATCTATCTATCTATCTGTCTGTTTGTCTGCCTTCCTTCCTGTATAGAGTAATTACATGTAAAAAATGCCATAAATTGCAGGGCTTGAGATTAGTCCAGGCAATGTAGCCCTGTATGTCACCACTTGTGTCACTCCAGTTGCAGAAAGGGACTCATCAAGCAGTGGACAAACAGCAGAACAAGTTCAGTCTGAAGAAGATGATTGAGCGTTTACATATCAAAGAACCGGCTGAGCATGTCATGGCTGTCCTGGGAAAGAGGTGTGTGTGTCCGTGTGCGTGGGTGTCTTGGGAAATAGTTGTGTGTGTGTCTGTGTGCATGGGTGTGTGTGCTCATGTTCTCAGTCATCCTTGTTTCATACAAAGCACTGGTGCCTCATGCAGAACAAACATATAACATATAACAATAGGAGCAAGAACATACTGTACATATGTGTGCTGTACAGGTTCTCCAGAGTACCAGGATGGAATTACAAATGCACCAATGTATTCTGTATATGGTTATCTGTTTTTTAATGGCTTCATGGTGGATGCAGTTGTGCATTCTCTTCTCTTTCTCATTTTTGAAAATTGCATATATGTGAGGAGGCTGAGTAAAGAGACCGTTGCTCTGTTGTCTCACAGGTACCCAACCGACATGCAGGCTTTCTCTCGCAGTGGCCTGAATGGAACATGGCAGAAGGAGTTGTCAGGGCAACGCATGAAGCTGAAACAGCCAGACACCTGGGATCGCTTGCTCAGCCAGGAGGGCAACAAGGCTGCCACCTGGGAGAAGCTGATTGGTGGGAGGACTCTGGAGTGTATTGCATTAGATTAGACTGTACTGACAAGAATTAGCAACAATAATAATAATGTGGTTTGCTTCTTTATTTGGTCACATTTTGAAAAAATTACCTCATATGACTGGCCTGCTTTGTCCTCTGCACAACTAGTTGTTTCAGAAGTGTCTATTATTAATTTGATTGATGCACTCTACCATTGCCATCACATGCCTCAGTATTGATGTTTGTTGTTGTTGTTGTTTTTGTTGTTTAGATGGGAAGTCGCTGCCTTTCATGGCTATGCTGAGGAATTTGAGAAACATAATCACTCAGGGCATCAGTGAGAGACATCACCAAAAGATCCTGTCCAGGCTCACATCTAAGGTGAGCTGGTCTGGTTTCATGCATAATCAACATGAACATATACAGGTTCACACACACATATGCTCTCTCTCTCTCACTCTCACTCTCACTCACTCACTCACTCACACACACACACACACACTCTCTCACACACACACACACACACAAACACACACACACACACACACACACTTTACAGTAATAATCAGTGTGTTTCCACATCTGACACCTGAGTTTAAAGCAGATTAAATTAAATTAAATTAAATTTCTTTCTTTAAAAAAGTAAGGAACAATGTATTGTCTGCTGCTCATTATTTGAACATATTTCCCAACAGGACGAACAGAATTGATTTGTCCAGAAGAGAAATATTTTAATTTAATGACCAGTGACAAAACATCATCCTGCTACTTATACAGCTGCCTACGAAAGTGACCACAGAATATTCCAAAAGTTTTTAAATTTTATTTGTTACCTTTTTATTTTATTTGTTAAATTTTAACAATCTTCCGTTACACTGATATAAAGCAGAGAGAGCAAGAGAGAGAGAGAGAGGGAGGAGAAAATAGACCACTAAAATTCCTGTTGTGTGTATTTCCTCTGTAGTCATCTGTAATTCAGAGCAGACAGTTCCCATTTCGCTTCCTGTCTGCCTACAAGGTCATCCTGGAGCTCGGCAGTAGAGGTAGGATACACCTGGACCACTACAGTGCTAAAGTGTTAAAGTATTAATATCTAGTACATATTTACATACAAACTTGAAAAAAGACCAAAAATGACGCTGCTGCTAATTAGTGATATGAGTCAGGACTCAGGAACGAAAAGGTGACAAATGCACGGCAGACACCCTGGACCTGATACCAAATAGCACATTTGCTCTAATCACGTAAAATGTCTTTTTTAGACATAGTCGCCTAATGACTAATTAATTGATAATCGTTGCTAAAATAAATGGTTGATGCTTTTGGTCTGGGGCACCAAGCTTGAATGTAATGTAATGTAATGTTTAAGACTTGATTTTTTTACATTACCATAGGTCAGCCCAAGTTGTACTTCTATGCTCAACTTCAAAATGCTCTCTTACCCCTGTAGTCTGTATTCGCCTGTGATAGAAAATTGCCGGGAAAAACGAGCAAATCGGAAAAGCCGTGCAAGCCTACGTCACTTTGAACATTAGCTATGCAGTTAGGTCGCCCTCAAGACCCTCTAGAGGGAGCGTCACAGTGTTGTTAGCCAATCAGAGACGATACATTTGCATATAATTAATATTCATAAGAATCCTCTCGAGCTATCCCTGCTCTCGTTTTCACCTAATTAAATAGCTTGAAACAAGACAACCACAGCATAGTGTTGTCGAAAAATATTTAAGCAATAAGCCACGAGAGGCCGTGCGAATACGCTGGTTTTAGAACAGCTGAGGGGTTTAACGGCACTCCGCTTCACGTCGTGCCTAACAACACCCCTCAGCTGTTCTAAAACCAGCGTATATGCACAGCCTCTCGTGGCTTATTGCTTAAATATTACACAGTATGCATAAATGTGTGATGCAGATGTCAGAATTTGGTTGGTGGGTGGGTGCTATTTTCCATTCCATTCCCAATCCATAATTGCAAATTAGTAATTTTTTCACCAGTGTCGAGGTGTAGCTCAACATATTCATTTCAATTTCATATTTAATTCAATTTAACTTTTTTTATGCAGTGCATTATACAAAAATCATGTCTCTTACCGCTTCACAGCAGAGAGCACCCATAAGCAACACGGGCAAGATAGAAACGATTTTATATCTTGTTGTGGTCTAGGCAGAAACCTTGGGCAGATCCTCGCCTCAATGGGCTAGCCCTCCTGCCTAGGGTCACGCAAGGTTGGAAATGTATAGACGGTTTCATGGAATGTTTGCTTGTTGCTTGGCTACACGATTTAATGTGCATTGTTTTTGTTTTGAACGGTGAAACCGTCTATTCATTCATTCAAGTCACTGTGTCCTGCATGACTCCTTCTTTGTAGCTCTGACACCACAGAAAGAGGTCCAGACCTCTGCTGAAATCCTGAAAAAGATTTTGAAGAGTCTGCCCAAGTCCCGGCGCTACAGGAGCCTGGACTGGGAAAATGCCAAACGCAAGAGGCTCAGAGTGGCCCTGGGCGTGCCTTTTGTTTACCGCATCTTCAAGATGAAGAAGCAACTGTGTGATAAAGCAAGGTATTTAGTTGGCCTTAGTTGCCTTTGTAGTCTCTCCACCCTTAGATCTCTTATCACTTTTCATTTCAGTTAGAGATTCATCACAATGTGACTGTTGTGCGTAGATGTGACAATAACATATTAATAGACAGTTGTATAACTGGTTACAGAACATTTGTAAACAAAAACAATCTTTGCGATGTAAACAAAAACATTAACATTTTCTATTTTGTTTTTAAATCTACTTCCACTAAAGTAGCATATAGAGTGTTAAGCCGGAAAAACTTAGATGCTTGTAATCGTACAATCTCTGACCTAATCCCATCAGTTATCAGTTAGCTAGCTTTTTACACAGAGTCATTGAGCTTTTTGGTAGTTAGCTAGTGTTAAACAGGTGTCCTCACACTTCTTTCATCTTGTACCTTAATGTACAGCAAGCGGCATTACACAGACGAGCTTCTGGCTCGCTATAGAGCAGCACTGGAAAAAGCCGTGCAGATCTCGTGCCGCTACAACATCCCACCGCTTCCTGGGCGCACGCTGGTCCTGTTTGATGTCAATCTTTCGTCCAGTTATGACCAGCAGAAATACGACTTCTGCCTTCCCCCTGACCCTGAAAAGGAACAGGACGAGGAAGAGAAGAAAGCAACCTCAGTAAGAAACTGGTGTTCGAGCCTGTCACCACACACTACACTGTAAAAAAAAATACATGATTTCAACTAAAAAAGTTTGTGTCCAGGCTGCCAAACTCTTTACGGTTGAACAAATTTGAGAGAATTTGAGAGTGGTGCTGATTTCTCAAGAAATGTTCTTAAATTTGGTCAGCTGAAAATGTTGGATTCACTCTGTTGCTGCAAATTTGAAAATTCTGATTGTGTGTCCAGCTTCAGGAACTAGGAGCACTGTTGTCATTGATGGTTGCCAGTTGCTGTGAGCATGCTCAGTATAGTATTCATGCAGATAATTGTTTCAAAGAGGTGACCCTCCAGTCAGATGTGCTGTTGGAAAATGTCCGACCAGTTCTAAAGCAGGTGAAGGTAAGACCACTTCCCTGAGTTTTTCCACAGTTCAGCGGCAGCTCTCTCAAATACTTAACAAATACAGCCAACCCATGTCTTGAAGGGGTCTGCACATCTGCACAACTCTGTCTTATGTCTCTTTTAGGAGTTTACTGACATGGAGTGGACTGAAAGGGAGAAGTGCAAGAATATGTTCACTGAAATGATAGCAGATAAGACACACGTGAGTGACTTTTCCTTTGAGTGACCCTTGTGTACAGTGTATGAATCAGAGTGGAGCCAGTGGAGCACAGTGGAGCTATGGCCAGATATGATGTCTTAGGTGTTGTTGTCGCCAATGCTGTACTTGAAGAATTGGTCATGCTTGATTTTTTTATACTTTTATTATTATACCCTCACCAGACCTCCTCGCCACACACACACACACTTTACTGTTTGCACATGCTGCACTTGCTGCCAAACGTCAATTTCACTTCAATGTCATTGTACTGGTATCTTTTTACTTGTGCAGTGACAATAAATTCAGATAAAATCTTATCTAATTATCATACATTGAGATGTGGTGATGTTCCAGAGAGACTGTATTACCATAACAGGAATGAAATGTAGTTGCTTACAGTATTTGTCAACATTTATAACAATTAATGACTTGCCCTGTCATAATTAATTACAATTTTTTTTTTTTTTCAACAGGTCGACAACATAATTTGTTTTTCATCGTATTCTTATTATGTTTCAAACAACATTAGTAACTACAAAAAGGAAGTCAACAAGAATGCGCTATCAGTGGTTGTCGAGATGGCCAGGTTGGTACTGTGCTGTTTTTTTTTAGTTATATAACATAATAAATTAATTTGGCTGGTTTCATAACAACCTTATATGTCCAGTACAATGCCTATTTTAGCTATTTTAATGTGAGTTTTTTTACCCACTGTCATTGGTGTTCAACCATGTGTCTTTCTCTTGTAGCAACTCAGGGAATTATGGCAACACAGACCCGAACTCTCTGCAGCTTTTTGGCTTCAGTGAGCAAATTCTGAAGTAAGGAAAGCTTCTGTTTGTGTGTGGTGGATGCTGGGTAAAACTATTCAAACTCTTAGCCAACGTTGTTACATGTTATTACAACGGTCTTTTCATTCCTGTGCAGGTTTATCTCAGAGAGAGGCTCCTCTAGGCTCCTCAATCATGTGGAGCACATGGACAAGCTGCATGGTGTGCCGGCACAACAGCAAAGCAAGGGAGAGCGGGAGCGAGCTGTGGATGTTTTGCCTCTCCCTCCAGCACCTAAGCTCAGGTACAGTAGGCCCTGTTGGCTCCTCTATTAAACCAACATCAAGGAGTTTCAAAATCGTATTCTCTACAGGTTGGAAGCGGAAGCTTGTCATAAGGCAAGTCAACTGTAGTTTTACTTGAACTACAGATCCGCTACCCGATTGGGCAAACTTGTTTAGTGCCATTATAGCCGATAGAGCGCTGCTGAGCAAATGCAGAGCAAGTATCGTTCACCATGTTACCTGTAATTAGTACTGCACATTTGACTTATGTATTTCTATCTAGTACTATCTAGAAGTTAAAGTCCAATATTGGTTATTAGGGAGGGTTGACATCAATAAAATCTACAGTAACTGGACCTTTCACTTCTATGGCTTTGTGGCATTCTGTTTGTGGTGATGGAAAAGTAGCAAGCAAAATACAGTCATTCTCTATTAAACACAATAGATAATTTGGCACCTCTGACGTTCCTCATCCTCTCTGGTCAGGTGGCGTGGAGTGCGTGTCTTCATCTCCTCAACCTTCCGAGACATGCATGCCGAGCGGGACGTGCTGGTGCGCGCGGTCTTCCCCGAGCTCCGGCGGCGAGCGGCCCCTCACGGCCTCCACCTGCAGGAAGTGGAGCTACGATGGGGCGTGACGGAGGAGGAGACGGCCCGCACCCTGGAGCACTGTCTGGGGGAGGTGTGCCGCAGCCAGCTGCTGCTGGGCCTCCTCGGGGAGCGTTACGGCATGGTGCCCCTATGTCCCAACCTACCGGATATACCTCAGTTTCAATGGGTGAGAGGAGAACTCACACGCTGCAAAAAACAAAAGCTATCTGAACATGCACACACCGTAAAAAACATCAATCTAGTTCAATTTACATATTTATTTTATCTATACATGACAGATTAGCTGCTTTAAAAATGTATTCTTAAAAACTTAGAAATATTAGTTGTCGTGCAAACTCCAAAATTCTGCGCAGTATGTTGACTGAATTTTTAAGTTATTATAGCTATTTCTTTACAGTGCACTGTAAAAAAAAAGCTTGAAAACTTTAAAATTCAAGGCAACTTGATGCACACAATGATTGAGTTTACACAACACAAAAACTAACATTTCTAACTTCAAATTTTGTACATCAGGTAGCCTAGAATTTTAAAGGTATAGTTCAGTTTTAAACACTTTGAAATGCAATAAAGTGGTTGACACCGAAATTTTGACGATTGCTCCTGTCTCGACTATTTGGGAAATGTAGAATCGCCTCTATCTTCTTCAAAATGGCTAGCAATGGGCATTTGTTGTTTCTATCATTAAAACACTAGTTTTAAAAAAGTGCTACTCATCGAGTGGTTAGTAGTGCTCACTGATGTTCCAAAACATGTATCGTAGCGAAATAAAGCTTCTGTCATGTTTTATTTTGGCACTTTATTTATATTAAGGAGCAAATAGTCTTCTAATAGAAACATATGGGACTTACAAAGTGGCAAATAAAACATGACAGAAACTGTATTTCGCTACGATACTTGGGTTAGAACGTCAGCAAACACTGACGCTAACCTGGCTAGTATGCGTGTGCATTTATGAGAGGATATTCTTTGCCCACAGATTGAGACAGCACCTACTGGCCTCTCTATCACAGAGATGGAAATACGTCAGTTTCAGGCCATGTGGCCAGACTCCGCCTCTAGTCGCATGCTTTTCTACTTCAGGTCTTCGCACCTATCCAGGTAAATAGACAGTTTTTATCTGTTTTTTTTAATTCAGTTATGCTCAGGAAAAGTTTTTTTCAGCTTTCAGTTCAGTTTGAAATAGTCCAACTCTCCAACCATTAATAATGTCTGTATGATAATGTATTGTAAAGCCTTTGAACCCTCAAATACTTGTAAATCTGTCTATAAATTTGCCAGTTTCAAAGCTGATAGTTGTCAGTTAGATTTTTGAAGGTTTAATTTAGTGAGATATAAGGTTTCCCACAGTAATCAACTCTGTTCATTGATCCTGTTCTAATCAGGTCTGTGCCTGTTGCGTGGAGGGCAGACTTTGCTGCAGAGTCTAAAGAGGCCGAATCCAAGATGGCTGACCTGAAGAGCAGGATCCTCAGCAGTGGAGCTAAAGTTATGGAAGGGTAAGCGAAACCCTTCTCAGTGTTAGTCTATTCCCTATAGCCCTACATGGTCTTGCACCCTTGTGCCATGTTCATGTGCCCAAGGCTTGAAATTGTAACCACTTGGGCCTCTAATATCCTCAGTTATCCATGTGAGTGGGGAGGTGTTATGGATGGAAGGCCATATCTGAAGGGCCTTGAGGAGTTTGGGAAGACTGCTCTGGAGGATTTGTGGGACACACTACAGAAACAGTTCATTGAGGTTGGTCATTCATTTTTATATATTTTGGAATTTCTTTTCTTTCAACAAAACATATTATGAGACACCATGGACTAGACTTATTAGATGTACAGGACACTGACCCATACTTCTCATAATGTAGGAGATGTAGCAGTTACTGGACTAGTGTTTGTGTCTTGCTATTTCCACAGGAGGTTGTTGAGACTGATGTCAGTTGTGAGGTTAAGGAACAGGAGGTGCTCCAAGAAGCGCTGCAGAGGCAGTTTTACGGGCGCAGCAAGCTCATTTCTATGGTGACAGACAAAATAAAGGAGATTCAGAAGAAAGGAGGGGTGGTCATAGTGGAAGGAGGTCCTGGAGAGGGCAAGACTATGTTAATGGTAAATGCACACACACACACACACACACACACACACACACACAATACACTCTACTGGTTGATTGATATATCTTACTGAATTAATTGAGTTTATCTCTTTGTGCTCTTTCCTCTTCAGGCCGGTTTAGCAAATGCTTTCCAGGCTCCAAAATCCCAGAAATGTGATGTCATATCATACTCCACTGCTGCCAGCCAATCAGCACGCAATGTGGAGAAATTGCTGGGATGTCTCATTCATTGGTTGAAAAAGGGAAGAGAAGGAAATGAGGAAGAGGAAAAGCAGACTTCCTCATCATCCTATAAGTAAGTAAGAGGCCTAAGAATAAGATCTGATCACCATACTGACATTTTATCATTCATTGACTGTTCAGTGACAGTATTTATCTATTTATTTCTTATTGCATATACTGTATATTCTTGTTTTTTACTATTCTTACTTGCACCCTTATTTTTATCTTTTTATTATCAGTCATGCTGCTCAGTTGCACCCTAATTGCCCCTTGGGGATAAATAAGTAGTCTGAATCGGAATCGGAATCAGAATAAATCTGAATTCATTTCTGCATGATTATCTGTACATCTAAGAAATATACAAGTGATCTTTTATTTTATATCATGAATTGAGTGGGATTTAGTCAGGCAAGCATATTATCATTTCTCCCAAAGGTCTGCTCTTCCTACATACACAAGTATCTTGCTCTCTGTGTAAACTCTCTTAGTTCAGTTTAACTCTGCTGTACTCGGTGTGTCTTCCAGACGTTAATACCATTCACTGCTCTTCCTTGATGTAACTTTTAATCTAATTTGTTTCTTTTCTTACTTTATTTTACCTTATTTTTATAAACTGTTTTTATTTTATCTTTGTAAAGCACATTGAGCTGCCTCCTTTGCGTATGAAATGCGCTATCTAAATAAACTTGCCTTGCCTTGTCTGTCTCTGTTTATCTGCTAAAGAGAGCTACTGGCAGAGTTTGACACTCTTCTGAGTAGTGTGAAGAAGAACCAGTCACTTGCCTTGTTGGTTGATGGGGCGGATCTTGTTCAGGATGCTAGAGGCAGACTGGTCTCTGACTGGATACCTCAGAATCTACCTCAGGTAAGAGCTGAAGCTGATTTACCTCAGAATTTACCTCGGTTAAGAGCCAAACCTGACATAATGTTTTCATTTGACGAGCTGGATAAACTCACAATAGACTCACAAGAATATGTTCTGTGCTTGCACAATTATAAGCAATCACAGTTCCCCTGTTTGGACCATCTTCTTTTTAGGGTGTGTCTCTGGTCCTGAGTGTTACCTCTAACTCGGCCCTCCACCAAACTCTGCTCAAGAAAAAGAGTTCCATCTCTGTTTCCCTGGGACAGCTGGCCCTGCCGGACCGAAAGGAGATTGTTCAGAAAGAGCTCAGTGTCTATGGAAAGAAACTCAGTGACTCTGCATTTAACAATCAGGTAATTTGTTTGCTCATTTGCATCTGAAAGCTTTAATCATTTGCATGTAGAATGTCCCTGTTCCTACTCACCGGTCACACTAACATCACGTGCACACTGAGCCATACCCAATTCAATATCAAAATGCTTTGTTGCATTTACAACCCTCATCCACAGTTATCCACTGGTTTCAGTGTAACGATTTCAAAGATGCTGCCTGCTTTGTATTCATCTGATAAAACATGAGAACCATATCGTCTAGAAACTCAAAAATACAAGAAATGCCTAATTTAGATGAAAAGGGTTACCAGGCTTAAACCAGTAACCCTGAAGTTGTTAAAGTGTTTGGAGGTTGTGTTTTTAAAAGAAGATTTTTTTTTATTTAACAAATTTTGGGTCAAGGGTCATTGATTATCCGTATATTTTTGTCAAACTCAACTGTTCACCATTCCTCATTGTCCTCTAGTTCAGTTGAAAAAACGTTCAAAAGTTGAAAAAGTTTGACAAGCAAATGTGTGTGAGTGAGTGTGTTTGTTATGGTATTTTCCTGCCTGCAGCTCCAGACCCTGCTAATGAAGAAGGGTGCTGCCAGCCCCCTCTACCTGCACCATGCCTGTGAGGAGCTGAGAAGCTACGCCTCCTTCGAGAAGGTCAGACGGCTCCCTGTGCCTGCATATACTGAATGTGCACATGCAGTTACATCCCGTACAGCAATGTTGTCATTTCTCTATGAAAAGTTTATTTTCCTTACAAATGTGTAACAAATAAACATATAGCTTGACTTACAGTATATTCTAGTAGGTGGAAAATACCGTTATGAATGTGATGGAACATTGACACAATTGTAACAATTGCTGTACAATTATTTCATGTTAGCTCTACGGTAGGCCCTCAAGGCCCTTTTATATAATCAGTCACATCATACTCAATTTTATTGACATTATTTACATATGTGACAGAAAGTAAGGATTGATTTTCTCCTCTTATACAGTATATACTTCTTCATCTTCAGCCCTGAGACATGTTGTTGTTGTTGTTGTTGTTGTTGTTGTTGTGATTGCATGCTAATAGACGCTTGTTGTTGTTAATTGTCTTCTGTCAGATGAAGGACAGTCTGCAGACCCTTCCTCAGACTCTGTCTCAGCTGGTTCAGCACAGTCTGGTGCGGCTAGTGTCCCAGCATGGAGGCTGGGCCCTGGGCTGGGCGCTGGGGGCTCTGGCTGTCAGCTCCAGTGGTATGTCAAACTTCACAAACCCTCTACTGTGTATGCCTGAGAGGCCTAGGTCACACCTGGTTAGACGTCTCATTTCAGGGAACTGATTGATGTGAACTAAGTTTATGGCCCAAATCACTTGTGTCTCATTTCCAGTTAATACATCATGTTAAATTAGCACTGGAAGAGTGGCAAAAGATTTTTCACAATTTTATCTTTTAAATCTGTAGTCTCCAATCCCCACTAAAGCATTTCCTAATTAGTATAACTCTAACTGACTGGAATATGACGTTTCTTCTGGACATAACCATCTGGCTCTTGTACAGGTTTGAGGGAGAGAGACCTGTATGCTGTACTGAGCATGTGCAATGACCTCTCTCGCAACGAGGGGCAGGTAACCTGGCAGGAAGCACTTCAGCAGGCCAGAAGCCCAGAGGATCGCATTCCAATGGCAACCTTCACTCAAATGACGCGTTGTCTGCAAAGGTATTAATACTGTATGATTTTATATAGTTAAAAATATACAGTAGTTGCTATTCATATAAAAGTGAATTGGACAAAACAAATAGAAAATAGATTAAAGAATGACAAACACACAACAGACATGAACAGTGTGCTGTCTATTCTAGTTGACGCTGTTACTTTTTTCTGTTATTACTATTATGCATGGACTTGGCTTTTGCTCTTTACACTAATTATGTGATGATGACAACTACCAAAACTCTTGCTGTAGTTACAAGTCTTGTCTTTCTCCACAGTTTAATTGATCCCTCCAACGCTCACAGCCCACACGACTTTCTGACAATCTCCAATCCTGAGGTGATGTCTGCCTTTGAGCAGCTCTTCCTCCCGGGAGAGGAGGAGCAGAGTAGAGCTCATCTTCTCCTCTCAGGTACCCAGAGTGGCCCCCGTTCATTCCTACGCTTCCCAATTCCACACTTATGCTGGGCTCAAACTACAGGATTCTCGGCCCGATTCTCGGCTGGAACCCCCCCTTACGACAATCGGCGGAACGTTCAGTCCCCAGGAGGATCGTAAGCGATTGTCGGGCCAGTTTCCTTTGTCGTGTGCGACATTCTAAGATAGAATTTTCGGGGTTTCAAGACTGACCGATCGGGAATCGTAGATATCAAAAATGTTTGATATTTACGACTGGAAATGGAATGTTGGGCGTTCCAATCGTGTAGTGTGTGTGTGTTTACGACTGTAGACAAGATTGTCGGTTGTGATTCTCTTTATGTGTGCGGCGCAACCCGACGTCAAAATCGTATAAGATTTTTAAATCGTGTAGTTTGAGCCCAGCATTACTTAATTCAGTGATTGCATATTGTGCAGCATGTGGATGCAGCAAAACCCTCAATCTTTGAGTTAGAAAATATATTGAGTACTTAACACATACAGTATGAGTAGGGCACTATAACAACACTTCTGTTTCTGTTGCTTTTCTGTGTGTGTGTGTCTGTGTTTGTGTTTGTGTGTGTGTGTGACCAAACTCAGCTCACCTGTGGGTCCGGGCTGACCCTCAGGGTAAGGACACCTTTGTTCACTGCGACTCTGATGCCCTCAGCCACCTGCCTTCTCACCTGGTCAGTGGCCTGTTTGACCCTGAGCCCTTTTCTCTCTGACCTCAGTGAGCTTCCACCCCCTAAAGCTGTGTTGTGTCTCTGTCCCAGAGGAGCTGTGGCCAGAAGGAAGCCCTGTCCCGTCTGCTCTCCAGTTACTACTTCCTGTACGCCAATGTGAGGCTGGGACTTCTGCATCCGCTCTTGGAGGTGTATGCCTCCTTCGGTGAGTCTCATTGATTCTGGCAACTATCCTAGACCAGCTGCCCCATTGACAACAGGGACACATGAATAGAAGTTACTACTGTGTTGCATAGAGTTGTTTGAATAAAGTTCAATGGGCTTAATCGCAAACTCCACTGTGTATGGAGGTTGATTGATCTGTATGATCTATATGGTGACTATGATTGACAGTGTTGACAATGGTCTGTGGAAACAACAAAGTTCAAAGGGGGTCGGGGGAGAAGAGGGCTTTGATTATGATGGTCGCAAAAATGCACTCCCAGATGTGTCTGTACTCTGTACCAAATAGAGTTAATGGATACATTGGGATGGGATACATTCTTGTAAATCTTTTCTCCCTCCACCACATGACAAAGATGGAGCCATGTCAGAGAACATGGAGCAATGTCATCGCTTCCTGAAGCAGCAAATGCCTCTGCTCACCCAATGGCCAGCCCTGTTCCTGCAGCAGGCTCTGAACCAATCAGACGGCTCTCCTGCACGGCTCTGGGCCAGCGCTGTAATGGGTGGATGTGGAGGACGTGGTGTGGTGGAGTGGCTCAACAAGGCAGAACTCACCGGGGGCAAGGAGGTCACTGAAGCTGCAGGGTAATAAAAACACACACACACACTCACACACCACAAACCACAAACAAACAAACCACATACACACAAATATGCACCTACCCACCCTTTTCTGAAAGATCTCTCAAACAGTCGTCAGACTAAATCACATTCATGTCCAAGTCAAAGTTTGTAATGTCATTTTAGTTTTTTATATATTTTTTTCTAGTGAAATAAATCCTCATATATTCATCACGGTTTAAGCCTATAGTAGAAGCCCCCTAATTTATGGCTTATTGCCTCAAATTAGTTAATATTTTTAAGAAATAATATTATGGGGTGGGGTAGGTCTTGGATTTTGACTAGAAATAGGTCAATCTGTATACCTGTGTGCTTTTGAACATTGTCTTTGTTCCTGCCTTTGTGCAATAATCTGTGTGTGTGTGTCCCTTTCCAGTGCCCTGGTGTCAACATTTCAATCTAAGCCCACCTGTGTGGTCGTTAGCCCAAGAGGTGATCTCATCGCCGTGGGAACAACACAGGGGACTCTGCACTTCTTCAGTGCTCAGACTGGACAGGTGCAGTCTCATTTATAAATGTTCAAACATACTTCATAAATCATATTATATATGTTTTGGTTGCATGAATGCCCAAAGTTTCTTCCTATACCACTAGATAGATATTCTTGTTGCAGCAGTGTGATAGCTCTGTAGTTGTATTGGAGATAACAGATGTTTTAACTGGCCAACCCCATGCAGAATTCTTGAATTAGCGTGCTGTGTAGAAGAGCTCTGTGTTGCTGTGTCGTACTCAGGAGTTGAAGTCTCTGGTGAGCTTCAGTGATGGCATCTCGGGCTGTGTCTTCCTGAAGGAGGGACTCCTGGGCTCCACCTCCTACGACGGGCTGGTGGAGGTGTGGGACGTAGAGAGTGGGTGCAGGTGAGAGCGCATGAGATATGCACATCCACAAATAAAAAGGTGGAGAGTAATTTTATTGTACCTGAACACAGATTTTTTAAGAAGCTCTCAGTAAGTTTATGCAACCATTTTTGTGGTCATAAAATCAATTAGAAATACTTTTTTTCTATTACACTGGCCTGTTGTGTTGCAAACGGTGATTGAGCGCACAGCTCTATACAGCCCTGTATAGTCAATACGGAACATGCAATGTGTGAGAGAGCGCTCCGCTAGCAATACAGCTAGCTGTACAATACAGCAATATAGCTAGCTGTACGGAGATTCCCCTACAGTTGTGGGGCGTTTAATGCAGGGTTAAAAAATGTACTTACTGAGCGGATCTTTAAAATATGTAAGAAAACACTTCACCCCAGAACTACAGAATGACAAAGATACACACATTAATTTTTTCTTTTTAATAATTTTTTTTTAGGGTCACCCATATTAATGCCCATACCAACAGAATAACTGGAAGTGCTGTCAGTCGGGACAGGAAGCACCTGGCCACTGTTTCCTTAGACTTTGGCATCAAGGTGGGGCTTATACTGAGAACCGTAAAATGACCGGACTCATATATACAGAAACCATTTTACCCTAATACTGATACTGTGTCCTGATTCTTTCTTCTACAGGTGTGGTCCTCGCCCCAGGGTACATCGCTGGCCAGTTTGTGGAGTCCGAGCCCTCTGAATTGTGTGACTTTTGACCCTGAAGGGCAGTGTATAGCTGTTGGTTGCTGGGATGGTTCAGTGCGCGTATGGCACTGGCTCAAGGAGACACATTCAAAGGTGAATGAATGAGTGAGTGAGTGAGAGAGAGAGAGAGAGAGAGTTACATTTACTAGGAGCATAATAAAGACAGACTAAATTGAGCTTTGCTGAGACAGAATTGAGATGTGGAGTACTTGCTAACTTTGAATCTCTCTTCTTTTCTGTCCCTAATCTAATCTAATCTTTACTGCCTTTTTTCTCACCCCTCTCTTCCCCTCTCACTCTCACTTTTTTCCCTCTCTCTATTCCTCAGGCTCTGTTGGGCCATGACCGTTCGGTGCGGAGCCTCTCGTTCTCCCCTTGTGGCTCTCAGCTATGCTCTGGCTCTCTGAGTGGAGAGATCCGGCTGTGGTCCATGCCTGGCTCCGCCTGCGTGGGCCGATTCCGGGCCCATAATGGCCCTGCTCAGGCGCTCTCCTTCCTGCAGGAGGGCAGGCTGCTACTCACTGCTGGATCAGACACTATGGTGAGTAGAGTGTTTGTTTCTGTGGCACACACATTATGCATGCACTCACTTCTGCATGTTGTTTTACTTTCTGCATTATTATTTGTTCTTCATCACCACAGTGCATCTTAGGCATGCTGTGTGATAACAACATTTTCTACGAAATTATTGTTTTTCCACATTTTTACTCCTGTAGTATTTTCCTAATTGTCTCCTCCAATTTCTTATAGGTCCAGTTATGGTCAGGTGGTCTCGGGCGCTCAGTTGGAGTCTTAGATGGGGAGAGGGTGAGTTGTCTTTGCCATTGCTATCCATTCTGTGCTACTGCATGTCTTGTTGACTGATCTTGTCTCAGCTCGGTCAAACTACCATATTCCCAACAGCGGTTGTCTAATGACATCAAGGACTCGTCCAGACACAGAGCCACCACTACAACTGCTGCTGCTCTCTCTGTAGCTGTTGCCAATGGTTATGCTGCTGTTGGGTACCATGGCAATGGTGTAAAACTGTTTGATTTGAAAAAAGGTACAGCATGGCGGGAGGGGGATTTTGAATGATATTGGTTTTGATATTTTTTCTTTTTGTCAGTTTAAATGTGGTTGTGGATGTTTAGGTAGAATCTGTGTGTGTGTGTGTGTGTGTGTTAACTCACACACGAACCTCACTCACATCCACTTCTCTGCTCTACAGAAGAGAGTGTGTGGGCCAGTGAAGGCCTCCTGGTTTCCATCACTTGCCTGCTGTGGTTGGAGGGTCAGGGGGCCGCGGTGCTGGTGGCGGGAGGAGGAGACCATCGCCTGCGGGTGTGGAGGAGGAAGAGGAGGGGGCAGGACGCAGCTGGCCTGGAACTCCATGGCACCTTTGGTTCGCAGAAGGGCTCCATCACTGCTCTGGCTCAGAATGACATCTACCTGGCCTCAGCCGCAGGTCTGTCTACCCACAATCCTCTGCTGTTTCCATGTGATGTCATATTATGTTGTTCACTGAGGTTTATTCATCTGTATACATACTTTCTTTCTTAAAGACACTAGACACATGATTCCATGTGATGTTTCATGTGTTGTTCACTGAGGTTTATTCATCTGTATACATACTTTCTTTCTTAAAGACACTAGACACATGATTCTGATTTACTTACTTCATTTACCTCTGATTCACTTCATTCATTCATTACTTCATACCTAACTTAATGATAAAAAATGAATGTTATCCAAATTGAACTGCTTCTATTTGCTTATAGCCTTTCATGAAAAAAAGCTTATCTTAATCCATTAAACTACTGCTACCACAGCTGCTCTTTCAAATACTCACCGCACCGTCTCCCATGTGTTCAGATGACTTCACCATTGCCTTGTGGTCGCTGCGGGACGTGAGCGCTGAGAGCTGGGTCGTGCCCAGTGAGGTGTGCCTTCTCAGGGGTCACGGTGGCGGGGTCACCTGCCTGTCTTTCAGCCCTAGTGGAAAGGAGCTCCTGTCTGGAGGGAAAGACCAGGTACTGCCGCTGCATGAGAAGCTCCAGAGAGCTACTGTTCTAGGGCAGACTCCGACCCCAAGTCTGACTAGGGATTTGTCTGCTGTGTTGTGCACTTGTATTTAAATAAAAGAATGTTGTATTTAAAGACTGTTGAAAGACTGTTAAAAACTGTTCGGTTCAACAGTTTGTATCCGTGATCCAACTTGATTTTCTTAGTTGCAGACTCTTATAGCAGTCACCACATCATCAAAGCTTGTGTGAGGAATATTTATCAAAGACCGTGAGAATAAAATGCTTTCATTAGCTGCCATTCATTAGCTGCACTGTTGATAATGGAATGGCAGTGTTAACCAGAAGAATCTTTACACCCACTTGATAAAACAATGGCGGATAATGATGATTGTGATAATGAGGATGATGATGGTGACGATGATGATGATGAGGATGATGATGATGATGAAGGAGACTGTGGTGGTTTGCAGGCATTGCTGCTGTGGAATCTGGGCTCCAGTCCTCCAACCCTGTCCCAGACTCTCCCCCACTGCCATGGGGACTGGATCACGGGCTGTGCCTGGGCCTCGGATGGGGTGGTGAGTGGACCCGTCCTGACAGTGTTTCTCTCACTCCTACTGCTACTGTAAAGCCCCATCCACACACGTTGCTACTCGCTGAGTGCTAAAAATAAATCGAATCTGAATGTGTTCCAGCGATGGAATCCCTGGACAGACGAGGAGAGTACAAGCGATGCGATGTGGGACGATTCCGAGATGGAATTATTTTAACTTTGCGCGATGCAAGTAAACGATTACCAATCAGAATGCGGGATGCAGATTATTGACAGGTGAAATGAATGGAGTGTCCGATGAGCACGGCTGCCAAACTCGTGTCTGCGAGTGGTGACCAAGTGAGAAGCGAGTAGAGTAGCGAAGTGTGTGGACGGGGCTTAACATTGTTACTTCCTCCTCCTCACCCCCATTAGTAGAGACAAGAGGCTGTTGAATGCTACACTGTGGTGAATCCTAACCCCCTGTACCCCCACCTCTCACACTCCTCAGGTGAGCTGCTCCAGGGATGGCCGGCTGCGGGTGTGGGATGTTCAAAAAGGGAGCTGTACCAAAGAGATCCTGGCCTCATCTCCCCTCACCTCCCTCTGCTGTGCTGTGAGTCCTGTGCATTTAGCTTGGCTCATGATGGCTCTCAGAGTCACCTTTTGTCCATGCTTTGTGTCTGATTACTTTACTCGTGGTTGTTTCTTTTCCCCAAATGACAGCCTGGTAGTTGGGGTTTTTAGTCATGGTTGCATCTGTCCTCAGGCGGACTACTTCATGGCCGGTTCTGCTGATGGCCTGTTGTTTGTTTGGAAGAGGGAGACGGGGATGAAGATCACCCAGATCCAGGCGCACTATTCCTGCATACACCACTGTGCTGCCCTTCCCAACACTGGTATAAATGAGCTTACATGACACATCACGTGAAGGCTCATCTGGAGGCGTAACTAAATGTGGTCATTTCACATTCTTGTAGATGAAAGCCAGAAGAGCAGCGAGGAGGAGCTGATGGTTGCCACAACCTCAGATGATGGCACGGTGAAACTTTGGCAGCCACTGCAGGTGAGGCGCTCTGTCTGCTCTCCTATGAGCCCATGGGAATCAGCTTTTGGAAATGGGAGCTCAGAACTTGTACTTGCATTTGCTAAGGGACGGGAAAAAAAACGAACAAACCTCAATGTAATGTACACTAGAAAAACAAATTCATGATCTGTCTCTCCTGTGCTCTGTAGTTTGCATTAGCAGTCAATGGTTGTACTGCTTAAGTGAGAACATGCTCACGTTCTCCTACCGTACTGTAGGTCCACCACCACAGCACACTGAACGGCCATACTGGAGGGGTGGAGGCGGCTGTGACCTGTCAGACTGGAGAACCCACACTCTTCACTGTGTCCCAGGACCTCTCCCTCCGCACATGGACTGTAGCCACAGCTCTGGGTACCAGAACTAACAACATCTCATAACATCTGTAACAACTAATCTATCTATAACCAATACTTATACATCTCTTTGGCGGTTTATAGGCCAATCAAAAGAAATTATGTTGTAGTGACTCTTTTCACATAGTGATGCCACCTCTGGTATTAGATGACATTTAAACTTGAGAAAAAGGACTATGCATATATTTGTAGCAGTGGTTAGTAGTTTTATGCCACTGCTTGATCAAATGTCCTGTTGTGATGCACAGTTTAGAATGTGCATTATAAAAATCCCACATGTGAAGTACCTCTGATTTATTACGCTTATGTATTATGTTCACTTTTGATTATAGCAACCATCCATTCAGAACGAGTTACATCAGTTTTCTCACAGAGTATTTTATCAAATCATAATATAATAGTATAATATAATTTATCAATAGAAGTTGTTCTGCAAACAAGCCTGTGTTGGTGTAAATTGGTAACAAAACTGCAAAGCACAAGTGTGCCAACAGTGGGATAGCTCTACCGGGAAACGCCTAGGATTAGGTTACTCCCAATATATTGCATATATTGCACTAGCGAGGTGTCTTAGCTATCCTAATACCAAGTCACCAATTCTCTCTATCAGTATTAATATTTATTATCTCCTTTAACAATGGGTCTCTTTTTTCTGATTGGCTGATGAGGTGGTCACTAATTTTGAAAAACCGTCTTCCTTTGAAGTAAATCCAGTAAAATTGTAAATCACTGTTCCATTCCATATCAACACGCTTTTGAATGGTAATCTTAACAAACAAATCAAAGCTAAAAAATGCAACCACACCTAAGGAAATGAAAGAGCACTGCAATGTGACGGTGTAACCATGGTAACTACACATACTTAAAGGGACTATTTCAGTGTACTCCCCTTCTTTAACGGAAGCTACAGTAGGTTGTATTCGCATGTTGTCTGCTCCTTTGTCTTCTGAAAATAAAAAGCAGTAAATTGCTAAGTAGTGAGTGACAATGCTTCCTTGTGTGGGCTGTGATGTTTTTGTGTGCAGATATCCCTGCATGCCTAAAGGACTGTGTTACAGCCCTTTGCTTCCTCCATCAGAGCCAACTACTGGCAGTTGGCTATGGGACAGGCAGAGTTGAGATCTGGCACAAAAATAAGGCCATTTGTTCCAATCAGGTAAACTGTTTTGCTATTTTGGTTGCTAAAGACATTTGTGTTTGTCATTACTAAGAATGTAGACTGATATTACAGTTATGTTAATAAAATTTAACTCTTCAACTATACTCTAACAATGGTTACACTTACATTTATGTTTAGTGTATGTACATCAAATCAGAATTATAAGTGGGTGTGACGTTCCACACACTAGAAATTGGAATTTTGTTTAAAAGGGTTTTTTGTGAAATCAAGAGGTAAAATGTACAAATGGGTTCCTGTATACCTGTGTCCGCAGGTGAGTGATCGCGCTGTGGCCGCTTTCTGCAGCCTGCCAGAAGGTAGGCTGGCCGTGAGCTGCTGGGACAGTTACGTGCGCACCTGGGAAATCCTTTGGGACGCTCAGGAAGAGTCAGCCAGGTGCGATGCAGACCACGCCCATTTAGCGTAACATCTTGAGCACGTTAGCATACCTTGCCCACCGGCTGCCACAGTCATGTGGTTAGTTTGTGAGCCAGAGGGGTATATGATGTATCTAGTGGGCTCTTGAAAGAGTTGAGGCCATGGTGGTGCAGGTGGTTGAGGAGGGTTGCAGGTTCAAGTCCTGCTACCACCTGAACCTGTTAAAGTGTCCTTGAGCAAGATATGAGCCCAGTGGCAGGTTGGCACCTTGCATAGAAGCCTCCCCCACCAGTCTGTGATTGTATGCATGTGAATTACTGAATGTGAGGCAAAACTTTGTAGAGCGCTTTGAGTGCTTGTCGGAGCAGAAAAGCGCTATATAAGTGTGGTCCAGTTACCGTTTACCTGTTACCATTTCAAATTTGCTGACATGCTCTGGTGGTACAGGTAGCGAAGACCCAGTTTGTCCAAGAGCACCTCTTTTCTCCTCATAGACATAGACCATAGTCCATAGAAATGCACTTCCCACTTTCTTCCCCTCTCCTCGCCCTTGCTGCTGCTAACAAGTAGCATTCTCTCTAAGCAATGCAATGGCACTTGAGCGTTAATCCTGCAATAGATTTGTTGATGTACTTTTCTCAGCTTATTGCTCCCTCAGTTTAAGTCCTTGTCCTTTGTCTCTTTTCTGTTCCAATAGCATGACGAAGGAGCCTTTGTCTGCATGCGAAATGGAGAACCCTGTAAATCATCTTATTTTTTGTAACATGCTTCTGGGAGTTATGTACAGTGGAAGAATCAGCAAGATTGAGGAGTCACCCATTGATTACAGCAGCCAAATTTACAGGTAACGAAATAACCTGTATGCTTTGTATACAGTACATACTTGTCCACCATGGGATGTAATATGTTGTACTTCACAGAGACTTTTCAAATGGCTGACATTATATTGAGCAGAGAGAGAGAGAGGGAGAAAGAAAGAGAGTGGTTGGGGGCAGGGGCTGCATAGTGGGAGAAAAAGGGTGACTGCGTTATCAGGGCCCCGAGTGGGAGTCTGGAATTTTTTTTCCTTTAAATATCAATACAATTCAAAGATTTAAAAAGGACATGCACAACGTGTGTACAGGGCCCTGGTTAAGGGAATCAGAATAGGTTATCATCACCTTGTCCCATAGACTGTATATAATTACCTAGACAGAGTATCGGCCGGGAAAATTCAAGCACCTGGAACTCTAGTCGCCCCCAGGTGGCCGGCTGCAGTACAAGTCATAACCCCGCTCATTCCCATGTATCTCTATGGCCAAGTAGCCAATTTTCTGTGTTCTTTTCACCTTTAAAATGATCATGAATCGTTATTATATACAGTCTATGCCTTGTCCTAAATGTGCTGTGTGCTGTTCAGCAGCTGGGGCAATGAGGAACGCATTCTTACTCTGCTGAGAAATGACACCAGTACCTGCTGGATAGCCGCAGAACAAGAAGGGACCTTAAAGCTTGGGCTCATTGTAAGTGCTAGCTATGACTGGTCTCTCTCTGTTTTATTGTCAAATCTCATTGTTAATCACTGGCGCTGCCATCTTTGTTTTGCTCTTACATATTGGCATGCATTGCATTTTTTTTTAGCAGTACTAAATGGACAAATTCGACCCAAGTTTAATTCCTGAACATGAGGTTTCAAGCTGTGATGTTAGTTACACTGTCTGTACACTAAACTCAAACTGTGTTTGTGTGTTTGTTAGCTTTGCTTCAATCCAAATGGCTCCTTGAACTCTGGTTTCTGCGAGACTCAGTTCAATTTTGAAGACAAGAAGAAAAAAGACTGGATATCAGCCATCACTATAGAAGGAGGTGGGTTTTACCAGATACAAAGGAGAAACGGACAAAATGCTTACATTTCTAATATGGATTTACAAGTGTTTTTGAATGTTGAGTATCAGAGGGAACTATGAGAAAGAGTGGATAAACTTTAAACAAAACCATGCGTTGATATTGACATCAACACACACTGTTTACAAAAACTTTTCTCTTCAGACTTTCTAATGTACGGAGATGTCATTGGTAACTTGTGGTTCAAACAGTCATGTACCACAGACACCTGGACCAATAGATCTGTAAGTAGCTTTTCTTCCTTTACCAGTGTTGGGTTTAACTGATAATGACTGACCAGCGTTGAAGAAAATGGTAGGATGGAAGAGAAGGCTGGTGAAGATTAAGATAATTATGATGATTTAGTGAATTTATTTGGACAGCAATAAACTGACTATTAAGCTTATTCTGAGTAAGACAATTAGACCAGGTATTATGGTGTTTACCAGAGATGTTACTTGTCCAAATAACAATAGACAGAGAGGGTTTGTCAAAGTTCCAAAGACGCCATAGTCTCCACCTGCAACTATTCCAGAATACACTTCAGTAATGTGATTGTAATTGGACTACTACACATACATATCTTATTTAAGCAATAAGCCACGAGAGGCCGTGCGTATACGCTTTAGAACAGCTGAGGCGTATACGCACGGACTCGAGTGGCCTATTGCTTATCTAAAACTGTTTAAGTAAGATTTCACCGCATATAACCATAAACCAGCTTTAAAAATAAAATAGCGTATTGTAATAACCATTCTTCCATGAATACATATAGTTCATTTTGGAGAGTGGTTGCCAGGCAGCGCTACACGCTGCTTCACTGAGATGGAAATTTAATTGACGTTCGATTGCGCAGTAATACAGAAGTGAAGAGGCACCGATGTGTGTTTATAGTCATTTTACAACGGCTTAGAACGCAGAATCAGCCAATCACAATCAAGAACCAATGAAGCAGTTTTAGATTTCAAATTAAGGCCTTCCAAAGATTGTGACAGGTGAAAGCAATCGGATTGTTCTTTATAGAGCACATGCAGTAGCTGCAGTATATTCAGTATATGGTCATATTTGACTACTAACGGAACATTAATGTCCATTTCAATGCATTAGCTAATTACTGTTTGCTTGGCAGGCTCACAGTGAGAGGGTCAGTGTGCTGAGGTTGACTGAAAAGCTCATCATATCAGCTTCCTATGACCGAACCGTCAAACTATGGGACAGAAGGACCAAAAAACAGGTTACTTTCATTTCCTGTTCCTCCAATCTCCCATCTCTGCTCTACTACCAACCACTATTTAATTTGCATCTGTTTATGAGACTGTGTGTGTGTGTGTTTGTGTGTGTGTGTGTCTAGGTGGGCATGTTTGTGTGCGATGCCCCCGTCCATGCCCTGGAGTTGGCACCTGAGAAGCCAAAAGAGATGGTGTGTGCAGATGGCCTGGGGAAACTATACTTTCTGTCCTGGACAGAGTGATTTGCTTCACAGAATAGTCTGTGTGCAGTACACCCAAATGAATGTAACCAAGCAAACCAAACACTACTATACCAAATACTTGGTATTTTTCTCTTTTTCTCTCCATGTTAATAATATTTTTTGTCATGTAAAAACGGGATAGAAAATCATGCTTGTCACTCCTAATAATGTAATTCACAAAGAATTCAGCTATCTATCTGTGGTTTCTGTAGGTGAAGTATGAAGTGCCTTTTATTTAATTAAAAACTACACCAAAAAAGTTTTTGTTTACTGTCATCAATATGCTATTTTTTATGTTTTTTTTTTTTTTTTTTTTTTAAATCTTATTAGCCTAATCTAAAAAGTTCCAGTAACCAACTTTCTTAACAACATCAAGAGCAACACCACCATCCTCATGCGTTTGTTATGGTAATGAAGAAAAAACATTTTAGACAATAACATACTGACTTACTATTGAAGAGCTGGAAAATTTCACTGTTAATAAGTGACTGGTATTCACATTTATACACATTTTTACCCCTGACTGTAGCCAAGGTGACCATGAGGCATGTATGTGCCCTCCTTCTTATGAAAACCTGAACTTAACAAAAACACTAAAGCATGGGAGAAACTAAGTATACATGTAATATCAAATATCAAAACACAAAGTGAAATGTACACTCATACACTAAGGCTAACAAAATACCATTTTATTTTACACTAAATTTCTATGTAACAATAAAACTTAAAAACACTTAAAAATTAAAGTAATAAGAAAACTGGCTGCCTCTGTCTGTTTAATCATTAAACAGACACTGGTTTAAAACCGCAGTGTTGTCCATGTAGACCTAGCACATTGAACTTAGTCAACTTAGACTAGACTATAGATCTGTGAATTGCTTCTAAAACCTATTAGATGGAAAAACCCAAAACATATATCACCTGTCTGTTGTTGCTAAGCACTGTGATTCCTCACAGAAGCATGGCGCAGACACAGGACCCTCCAGGCCTCACTTGTCCTACCCCCGCTGGCATTCCTTGCTGCTATGGGCATAACGGCTTCCCTGGAAGAGATGGGAGAGACGGGAAAGATGGCAGCGATGGAGCCAATGGACACAAGGGAGACAAAGGAGATCCTGGTTTGTGTGTGTGCGTGTGTGTGTGTGTACGGTTTGTGTGTGGTGTCTGTGAGTATGTG
>JAGFZM010002138.1:79385-108805 GCA_017657215.1 Limnothrissa miodon | reverse complement strand
GGGACCAGGGCCGAAACCCCCGGAGAAGCTGACCACGAGGGAGCTAGCTGGCTAGCTAGGAGCTAGCAGGGAGTTAGTCCCAGGCACTAGCTGAGAGGCAGAGGAATCGTGGACCTAAGTCTCACTAGTCGTCCGACCACTCCTGGGTCCGACAATCCCGGAGCATCGAAGATGGCGGCACGGACCCCAAGAGCCCACGGGTGGAGCCAGATACGACGCAGGATTCACCACCGAGATCTGTGCATGGCCCAAGCACAAATAGCAGAAGCGGCGCAGGTCTTCGCGCGGCATTGCCCTGAGGCAAGCCTCGCACCTTTGTGCGGTGGAAGACATCCGCACTGTCTAAGGGCACCACGATTGGTTTGCCTCGGAGATAAGAGCTTAAAAAAGTTTTTTCAGAGAAGAGCTGGAGTTAACAGGCTAATGGTAGCTAGCAAAGCGCAAAAAGTGTTCTAGAAACGCTGATGCAAAAAAAGAGGAGGTCCAGATCTGTGCTCATGCCTTAATGGACTTTGTGACGTTTCCCCTTGGAGTCGCGAGCCCTCTGCTGACATGCGCACAGCTTTCCGTTTCTATGAAAAAGGTCGATCACAACGAAGTTGCGAATATCCCAAAAGGAGAACTAGCACACTTTCTTTCCCCATTAAAAAAAGAACAAAACATCAGGCGTGACTCGCACTCTCTGGCTCTCTCTGGCACCAACAAAGGATTGAAGAATTTATGTCCCACTAAAGTTCAAGTGAAGAGAGGGCTTCTAGGGCTCATCTCTCGCACCAGGCCAAAGTCTTACTAGAAGGTCATCAATTCATTGCAAAGGATCACAAAAAGCTGATCCCGTCTTCCTAAATCCTTCTGTGACTCTGTACACCGTCAATGTGAGTGTGAGGAACAGTTCATGTGCGTGTGAAAATACCATCAACATATCAATGAGGCTGAAACACACATATTATACTAGATTTGGACTATAAAGGAACCAACATGTGGCGACTGACAGGGCAAATATGGGAGTCGATCACTCTTGGATGAGTCCTCCACACTAGTCTCCAAAACATATGGGCTGCTTTGAAATACAGACATAATTAATATCTGTTCTGGTCTGTTCAGTCGTATTAAACCACTAGGCTTTGTATCGTTCTGAAGCTGACTGGAAATCCAAGTGAAATTGCAGCAGTTCAAAGCCACCTGGTATGTCTTTTCATGGCAAATATTAAGTTCCAAAGAATTAAGAAGTTGGGTTCACACACATACTGTAAAGTACACACACACACACACACACACACACACACGCACACACACCAGACATTCCTACCATCAGTTGGCCAAACCAGGCAGTTGGACATAGAGGAATAACAAGTAAATTATAATAGTGAACCAAACCAACGGTGTCATTACTGTAAGTATTTCGGTGTGCTTTTCATTGCCACTGTAAATAGTTTGTTTTCAGGCAGCAGTTCTTGCTTGACAGTTTGACCTGATTCTAAGATCTACAGAGGAAGTAAATGTCCATCTAAAATAGACCACCCGGTAAAAAAAATCAGCCGGTAAATGAAAATCACCCGGTAAATTAAAATCACCCGGTAAATTATTTACTAAACATTTGACCAATACTAGAATTAAATCAGACTCTTCATTTATTTATATTGGGGTTAATAATTACATCTAAAGATTGGCCTTGGTAAAGAATAAAGATTAGTATAAAATCAAAAATAAGATAAACACAATGCTTGTTTTGTGTATATGGAGGAAGAGGGGGTGTCAGTGTTAAGGGTCTGTCGGCCAAACAGACAAAACAGCATGTTGTGATGGGGCCTAAAGCTCACCACGTGTTCGCTGACACAACACTGAGGCCTTGGGTTGTCTGCTTCTTAATCCTAATTACTCACTCAAGTCTAAAAAGATCAGAGGAGCCAAAAAATCCAAGATCCAGATTCTCACCCCCCACCTCCACCCCCTCAAATAACAAAAAAAACCTGGGACCCATGCCTGAGATGAAGAAGACACCCACACCACTGATGGTGAGTCAGGGAGAGCTCTGGATTAACTTTGCTCAGTGCCAAGAGACTTCACAGCGGAGATCTGAAGCATCTCCAGACAGAGACACTCTCTTAAAAACAATCACGCTTGTTTAGCTATTTTAGTAACACCAAAACTCTCTCTGCTGAAGCTACTCCATTCACACTCAGGAGGTGTCCGAGGCCAGAGCTCGGCTAGCGGCGTTCGTACGAAGGGAAAAGAGACCCTGGCGTTTTTCATGTTGGTGCCCCAGACAGCACCACTGCCTGCTGTGTGGCCTTGTCTCCCCATGTCTCCATGCTGGAACAGGAGAAAGGAGCTATGGAATTTCCTCCTGAACAACTAGGCACAAGTGGTTACACACATGTGCACACTCACACCACACACACACACACACACACACACACACATATATGTCCTCCTGAACAACTAGGCATAAGTGGTTACACACATGTACACACACACATACGGTATATTCTTGGCTCCTCTGGGCTGTATATATATATATGTGTGTGTGTGTGTGTGTGTGTGTGTGTGTACACATTATGCATGCATAAGCTGAAACCATGGTTGCTATGTCAAACTTGTACATGTGATGTGAATGAAGTTCACGTCACTTCTCAACATCAGGTGTCCCAGATGAAGATTGAAGGGCCTTACCCGCCTGGCAACATTCACCGTAACAACTACAACGCTCCTTTGTCCTCTCAGACTTCCTGCCTACTCTCACACACACATAGCCTACACACTGACACATGCACACACATCATTTATTAGATATTTGAGGTGCTATTTTTATGAGCAAACGCAATGCAGTCTTTTGTTCCCTCTGCCAAAAGGGGAAAAGCAAAATAAATCAAACCAAAAGCACCCACATTCTGCAACACAGCTCATAGCTAAAGCCGTATCGGCGCTTGTCCACATTAGTTTTGGAGACGGTCGCAGACACACTTGGCCCCAGAGGAACCACACCCTCAATGAAAATCCTCAGCCTGTTTACAATACAGTATATTGGATGGGCAAGAGGAACCGAGAGGGGAAAAAAATTAAAATAATGAAATAAAATAAAATAATCCAAGCCGTGGCAGCGACAGCAAGCGGCGCTGAAATTCCCCATCGTGAGGCCAACCGCAGGGACTTTCATTACCAGTGGCCTCACACGTTAGCGCCAGGGCTTCCTAATGCGAGAGCAAGCCCATGATACTCTTTTTTCTTTTTTTTTACAGCCATAGTCCAATCGGTTTCATACACATACAAGCACACACATACGAACAGACACACACACACTTTCATGTCTGCACTGCAGGAGAACTTTAGAGTCGGGACACAATCGTAATGTAAATGTAAATATACGGGAGTCTCTTTTGGCTTCCCATCCTCCTTCAGCTCTCCCAACTGCGTGAGAGAGAGAGAGAGAGAGAGAGAGAGAGAGAGAGAGAGAGAGAGAGAGAGTTACACTGAAAGAGAGAGAGAGTAGGAGAGTGTATGAGCGAGGGACAGAGAGAGAGAAAGAGAACAAGAGCAAAAGAGAAGAAGACAAACAGCAAAAGAGAAAGATAGAGAAAGACAGAGTAAGAGAGAGAGAGAGAGAGCAAGAGAGAGCAAGAGAGAGTAAAGGAGAAGGAGAGTGAGTGAGTGAGTGAGTGAGTGTGAGTGAGTGAGTGAGAAGAGGAAGGGAGGTGAAGGCTTAGAATCAGTGCTGCTTTATTAACAGGCCTTTTAAAACAAACTTATGAGGGAAAGAGTGGAGGGCTGTGTGTGTGTGTGTGTGTGTGTGTGTGTGTGTGTGTGTGTGTGTGGCAGGAGAGAGTAAAAGGCCCCAATCCCTGTTCGCTCAAGCGTCCCAGAGTTGTGTTTTGCCGAAGAGGCTATGAAAGCCCTGCCTTGCACTCGGCCCACCCAAATGAGCCGGCCGACACCAAGCGGGGCCTGGGCGGGCAGGCGGGCGGGCGTGCAGGCGGGTGGCACAGGAGTGTGGGCAGCCTGCTGGACAAACAGCCTTCCTCTCCCAGCTTTTACGAGGGGAATGTAAAAAATTAAAAGAGAGAGAGAGAGAGAGAGAGAGACAGAGAGGGGGAGAGAAGAAGAAGGAGAGGAGGAGAGAAAAAAAGAAGGTGCTGGTGGCTGTGAACACTTTTGCTTGATGTTTTCAGGCTGTTTCTAAAGAGCCCAAGAGTCTTGACAAGCTTACAGGCTGGCACCGGCGTGTGTTTGCGCTATCCGGGGGAGTCGGATCTGTCTCGCTGCCAGCGAGCAGTGATGTGTCAAATCAATTCAGCTCAGGTTTACGAATTAACGGATGCGTACTTCTTGCCATCACACAGAAGTGGGGTGGTGGTGTGTGTGTGAGTGTGTGTGTGTGTGTGTGTGTGTGTGTGGGTGGGGGGGGGTGGGGGGGGGTCTTGAGCTCAGGTCCAAATTTAGCATGAATGTGTTATTTATTCCCTCCATTTTTTTCTTTTCTTTTTTTCTCTCTTTAGGTCAGTGGGTGTGGATATTTTTCTTTTCTCTGTGAGGCATCTTCTTTTGCAAGGTTGGAGAAACCTTAGCTCGCGCCCTCTGCTAACCACAGACCTTGACTGGGGCCAGAGAGACTCTGGAGGGACATGTACTCATAAAACTGGATCATCCACAAGTCGTCGCGGAGCAGTCGTTCCTTGTCGCTTCCAGTTATTCGGGAAGCGTCCGGTCGGAGTGAATTAACATTTTTGGTGATGTATTTCTCTATTTTCCCATACTGTTGCGATCCCATACCATTACGCAATGATATCCCCACCAGTGGATTTAAGTGATTTACTTTTTATAACAGTTGCAAGGAAATATACACTAATGACAGGGGGATGGCCTTGGAGACACAGCCAGAACAGTTTTTCACTCCATCTACGGTCAGGAGTTTCTTTCCCTTTAGTTTCATCCGAACTCCAACATCGATAACTCTCACACACTCAAAAAACAAACATAAATCCACAAGACAAAAACAAATGTCATTGAGAGGAAGCTGTCGAGACTATAACAGAATAACAACATCTGTAACCATTAAGGGTTGACCCCTCCCGTCGCTGCCAATATCACATGGTGTACCCTTGGGCTTGTTGTGAGAAGAAGTTACTGGATACAAGAACATCACTGTGGGCTGGTACTGTAGGGCTGGGAAGCTGAGAACCTGTGTCTCCTACATCTTTCACAAGAGAAGACACCTTTAGGACTGGAAGATGAAAGCAAATATGTGCTGCTCATAAGCAACTGATTGGGACGCACTGTTTCCTCTTGTAAAGGCAAATGGCCGCTGTTTGTGTTTCACAAGACAGGATGCACAGACAAGGGCTGGTCACAGCCAGGACACACGCCAGTCTTGAGGAAACGTCACAAACACGGCATCAGATCACCTCTAAATCTCCTGCTCGCTCAGCCTAAGGGACCACCATGCACTAGACTTTAACAATAAGCCTCTATAAAGACTCACTGGCATTTAATGGGGTCCTTTCAAAGGGATACTGGCCTGTCACCTGTAAGCTGTAGATGACCTGGACAGCGGATTAGAGGAGTGCAAGAGCAGTGGAGTGTGTGTGTGTGGCCAGAGGGGGAGTGTGATATAAAATGCAGCTATATCTTCAGAGCCTGCCCATTTGGTTGTGTTTGGTGCCTCATTGAGACTGTTTAGAGTCATATGCCACCGGCCGGCCTTGACCTACTGAATCTCTAGTATTTCTCTAAATAAATAAATGAATAAATAGCCAGTCAGAGGGGAACGTTATGGTCACATCCCGATGATACACCTTCATGTAGACATAAACATATACTGTAGTAGTAGGAATACAGACCCACACACACACACACACACACACACACCATAGTGGCCTGCAATAACGAGGGAACTGGTAGAAGGTGGAAAATAGTGATGGCTTTCATGGCCACAGAAGTGCTGTGGTGCACACACAGGCGTAAATAAATAAGGCCAAAGGAAAATAATGAATCTAAATGAACCACAGAGAGGTGGGGAAAGCAGGTGGCATGGTGGAAAACACAGGCCACAGGAGCTATTTTTACCTCCATAATATACATATTATATCATAACATACATTGGTCAGAGGGATAGTTACAATTGTCAGACTCAGCAATGTGCTTTAGATGTAATCTAATCTAACGTGCTGTAAAAATGTAAGATTTTCTGATTTGCTTTCTCTGATGCTGTATCATGCATGGACACGGCCCTGTGTTCTGACACCTCTCTGATGCTGTATCATGCATGGACAAGGCCCTGTGTTCTGACACCTCTCTGATGCTGTATCATGCATGGTTTATACACTGCCGGTAGTGATGCGCGGGTCAGGTTTTTTTAAAACCCGCCCCAACCCGACCCATCGGGAGATCCGAACCGCCCCGCCCGACCCGCAAAAAAAAGACGAACCGTGACCCAAATCCGACCCGACCCGATGGAAAAAAAAAAAAAAAAACGCCAGTGTGTCTACTGTCGCGGAACCTAGCTACCAGTTAAGTGGAGAGGACTAATTTGGAACAATGGTATCCAAATGACAATGATTTGCGCCTTAAAGATGAAGGATTAATTAGCCTATGCATGAAACAATTCCAAAAAAAAAATAACGATTGATTTGTCGTGTTTATTAAAGGATTGCCAAAAATGAAACATATTTCTCCTGTAGGCCTACAAGAGACAAGGGTGTATGAAAAAAAAAACAAGTTGTTCCAAGCTGTAACATTATCATGGCATAACAAAGCCAACAAAGCCGTGACATTTCAACAATCTAAGCTACCAAATTGAAAATATTGGGCGACTTTACTTATGGCATCTGTTTGGAAGCACTGTGAAGGAAAGTAATAGAATCCACTGGGCCAGGGTTTAGCCTATTTCGACGCGCTTCCAGCACGCCACCTGCTGAACTGAATGCGCGCTAGCTCGAAACGCTGGATGTAGGAACGCAAAGCAGCTCTTGCCAGCATCGAGAGGAGAGGGAAATCATAACAATGAGCCTTCCAAAAGTCTTAGAAAGTCTCTAATGCAATATGCCTAATTCACTGCGTTTTTACTTTTTTGACCCGACCCGGACCCACCCGCACCCACAATACTTCTACCCGTAACCGCCCGACCCGCGGGTAAATCCGCGGATATCCGCGGGTTATGGGTTGACCTGCGCAACACTAACTGCCGGACAAGGCCCTGTGTTCTGACACCTCTCTGATGCTGTATCATGCATGGTTTATACACTGCCGGACAAGGCCCTGTGTTCTGACACCTCTCTGATGCTGTAAGGAGAAAAAGAAAAAGACCATTTTAAGCAGCATATGGCCAATTGCAAATCAGCAGCTAACAGTAACTGAATTGGAAACAATTTAATTTTCCTACGGCCAGTTCAGTTAACAGTAGCTGCTGGTGTTGCTGGTGGTATCTGGTACAACGCAGGCCTCGAACAAGGGGGCTATTGATTGATTCACACTGGATTTCTCCCTTTTAAACAGGGCTACATGGCTCCAACAAGCCAAATAGGCCTAGAGAGAGACAGACAGAGATCTGAGTAATATGTCCTAATCTCTACCATCTGGATGTTGTCTGCCTTTAATGCTTTATACTCCGCTGTGTTCTCAATCATCACAGTCCCAATCAGAATGTTAGTGGAAAACCAAAACAATATGGGCGACAACAATGGACGCAGAAATAATAATTTAAAAAAAAAATCTGAGACAGCTCTTCATCAGGACAACTCATGAGAACTTTTTTTGTCTGAATCTGGAGCAATGAGAGGTTCCACTGTGGTGCAGATTAGTTCTTGAAAGCGACAGAAGCACGACCCCTGAGCCCATGCCACCACTGGAGTTTGGAACATTACAAATAGACAGACACAGAAATAAGGAAAAAGAGAGAGAGGATGAAAGAGAAAAAGAGAGAGATGGACAGAGAAAGGGCAAGTATCTGATCCAAGTCGAGGTGATACCAGCACAGGAGATTTGTGTGCAACCCCAAAATGACAAATTCCATGATGTCACTGCTTGGCAAAGCCTTGTTTTTCTTTTCCTTTGCATCACTGCCAACAAAAAAAAACACCCAAAGGAACTGGCCTTCTCTGCCAATGATTCTCTCAGGCGGTTCATATCTGAGTGGAGATGCTCTTGCCCACTATATGCTTTCTTCTAATCATATCCATTTTGTTACAAATAGTGGATAGTGGGATAGTGGAAAAAGAGGTTTGCAAATTACAAACACATTTGCTACTCACAGAATTACGTCCTCTGAAATCCTCTGAAGTTTTATTGCAAGGGTGGGTATTTGTTGTTTTATTGCAAGAGTGGGTATTTGTTGTTTTATTGCAAGAGTGGGTATTTGTTGGGTAACGTTTGTTAGGGAAGTTGTGTTTGTGGAAGACAGTAGAAGGTGAGTCACATGACTGATACAGCATTTCACTGATTCCACCATTTTTCTAAATGTTTATAGGGAGCCAGAGAACTGTTTCTTTTCATCCTTTCTGCACCATAAGATACTTCTCTCCTGGATGTCTAGGTGCTACCAAGACATGTTGCTGTCTTGGAGGTCTCATACATGACTCAAGCACTCCATGCTTCAAAGTGTATTTTACAGCAAAGGGTTAGGCTTTCACCAGGGATGGTCGCACTGCCACTCAGGGTTGAGTGACTGGGATCAGCTGCTGATGCTTCTGCGATGAACGGGTTCAATTTTATGTCATCGCAACGGAATAAAAGCCACATTAGCTAAGGCATTCACCAGCTCCTCTTGTTTGTGCTGTTGTGAAAACACAGAGAGAAAGTTCATGCCAGCCTTCTATTGCCTTTAACTTTGATAACCAAATGATGAAAACATGATGCATGGCATGACAAACCCCTAAATAAAGAATATGGAGTTACTCCCTATTAGAAAATAGACAATTTCACGATTTGTTGTTGATAGACTTTCCTATTTTTAATTGCATTGCTGGGACAACCCAAAACATTTTGTACCGCATGGGTGTGTCTAGATTTCCATTTTTACTAAACTGGAGTCACTTGGATATTGTTTTGTCTGTGCTGTCCTGATCAACTCTTTCATTATTACTGTACAATGAACCACCCTAAATGTCCTAGTACACGAACAGTGATAAAAACCTTCCATTTCTGAAGGACAAATGTCATTATTGTACAAAAACCTACACCTGGGACCTATTCAGCTATAATTCTTAGAAAGTGTCTGTAGGTGTACTACAGATTAAAATATGCCTGTAGATATATACATTATTCCAAATGTATAGATCATAGCAGGGATGGTACTGTTGCTTGTCTGCTACATTGCTGCTACTTGTGCCCCACAGAACAGAGGGACCAGGCAGAGACGATTTTAACACAAGACATTTACAGTAAGACATTTACAGTACGTCAGAAGCCAAATTACTTCACTGACTGCCAGCATGACAGGCGACCTTTCAAATCAGCCTAGAAATGCCCATCCCATACAGACATAGTGCAAACCAGTGAGCTACTGTTCCCTTCAAGGATTACGCATATACACACACACACAAATAAACTAAATGGCCTTAATTTGTTCAGACAAATGTAGTCACAAAATAGACTTACATTATCATCCTCCAGAGGAGAAAAGAAACAATCTCTGATGCAAGCGGAGCAAAAACAAACCCAACCAAAATATGGCCCTGGCACTTGCATTTTGAGAAGACATATATTTCACTGCTTGGTTTTTACATTGACCACAAACAGCCCCCACAGAGCCCTGGCAGTTGGCCAGACCAACCATCCCTTAAGCTTGGAGCACCAGAGGCATACCAGGGTGGGTGGGGTGGGGGGGTGTAGGGGCTCCCCTGTCTGGATGCGTCACTGTGTGGGGGGGAGCCACGCCCTTTCCCCCGGGACACTTGCATCACTGCCATTTGATGTATCATCAAAACAAGACGGCTCATCGCAGTGGTGGCTGCAGTGGTGGTGGGTGGATTAAATGTGAGGCAAGCGAGGATAAAAAAAATAAAAAATACAGAAACGTAATTAAATGAAATAAACAAACGGGCCGAAGTGCTATAAAACCAGGGCATGTCGCTTAGAGAGATCCCAGAGAGGCCGCAAAAACAAAACAATGCTTTTCCATATTTACATCATGCTGGCATTTGTCATGCATGCAAGGGCCTAAGCCAGCGGGAGAAAATAGTCACTGAAGTCACAAAAATGGCGAGAGTATTTTTAGACTTTTGGACGCTAAAATAAAACCCATGTTCCAATTTAGCATGTCTGTTACAAGTCTGAGCTCTGGTTTTCAGCAGAGTATGACAAACTAACGTACGTCAAACACACGAAGGTTATTCATTCATGCATCCATTCAGTCATTCTTTGCAGTACCTAAACTCATTACTGGGATGTTGTTAGCGCAGGAAATGCATCAATGCATCAATGCGCAATGTGTGCACTCCTGAAGTCCAGCAATTCCCATTTGCAAGGAAAAAGAGGAAAGTGAAGGATTGCATGGAGGTATGGCTGGCCCACCTCCTGATGGATAACCTGGTGTTGTTGCCCGCTTGTGGTTTGCCTCACACTCCCACATCCTGGGAGCCAGAGTGAGGCAAGAAACCACAAGGTAATCCGCATTCCAAACAGCTGAGGCAAGGACTGCAGGGGAAGGCCTCTCTTTCCCACTTTCTTTCTCTCTCTCCCTCGCTCTCCATTTTTTCTCTTCATTTGCACTATTTTCTTTCAAAACATAACAGCAGAAAATTTCAATATGTTTCCACATCAGATGGGTTTGACCTTATCTGCGTTTATACATCGCAAATTTGTAATCTTTTGGACACGTGCTTTAGACCAAAGTGGATTAGTTCAGCCACATGCTAAGTTGGCACAACAACGATCCCTACAAGCCCACCGTGATGAATGTGTTTACCGTAGCATGATTTTCTTGTTTTTGTTTGATTGTGTTTTGAAAGACATCTCCAGGCTTCATCCTGATGAGAGAGAAGAGGGAATGCGACGGCCCCTCCGTTGCCAGGCGCTCGTGCGTGATGCTTGTCAACACGTAGGCGGACGAGCCAGATGGTGAGGCTTTGATCCGACTTTTCTTTGACACACCTCTCCGCAGTGCTTCCAGGGTCTTTTTTTTCCAAACTTCTTCCAAAACTCACCTTCCCTTCCTTCCCCATTCCCCCCCCCCCCCCCCCCCCCCCCACATGCTTCTCCCCTCCAAAGAGACGAAAGAAATAACAAACATAGAATGACTAGAGGATGAGTGGTTGGGGATGGGAGAGCCCCTGATAGGCCTGTCCTTATAGCTGGGTGAGATCACTACCTTTGGGAAACCCCTGGCCTCGTCCACTCCATCATGAAATCTTCCTCCTCCACCTCCTGCTCCTCCATCCATCTACACAGAGTTAGTGTTAATATGGAGTAGATGTGGTGCTGACAGACAGTGCCCTTTAGTTTCTGTACGATAGTTGTGGGAAAAAAAGAACAAGCTGGAGAACTAGGGAGAGGGAAAACAAGAGGAATATTGCTCTACTCTCTGTCCCGACTGTATATTTTTATGACCAGGGATTGTTGCTGGTTGCTTTTGTGACATAAGTCAGTGTGTCCGCATCGCGGTTAGGGACTTTTTCTGAAGGCCATGGGGCGGGGCGAGGCGTGTCCGACATCACAGGAGTGTCGCTCAGCTGCTTTGGGGTTGCGAGTTGTGCAGCCGCCGCCGCCGCCACTGTCGGCGCCTTCATCAGACCGACTAAAGAACGCCACCAGCTTAATAAAGCGGCTTTGAAAGAGCGCCTCGTTTTCTTATTTGCTGTCCCAATTTGTTTTGGGGCTCCTCCGGCATGTCTTTGGTTGGCCTCAGCGGGGACGTTAACACACAGCACATTTTACACACTGTCATTAAAAGCCGCACTCTTTAAAAGACTGTGTTATTTTTAGCCCGTCTCTGTTCAGGAAAAAAAAGAGGGGCGAATTAGAGAGAGAGAGAGAGAGAGACAGAGTGTGTATGTGCTTATGTGTGAGAGAGAGAAAGAGGGTGAGAGAGAAAGGGGTGGATGGGTGGAGGAAAAGTGGCTTTAAATGCCAACTCGGTTCGTCACCAAAGACCCACACACCCCCTTCCCCCCACCTCAAAAGCCTGTACCTCTCCACCTCCCGAAAGACTTCACTAACCACTGGCAGCTCCAGAGAGGCCCCTGTGAAGCATTTGTCTTTGAATCGAGGAGGCAAAGCCACCCCCTTGTTCAAGAGAGGCGCTTGCACATTTAGCAGTGCCTGCAATGCTCCCTCTTGCCCTACCGCCAATAACCCCTACCCCCCTCCCTCACACACACACACACTCCTCTTTACTTTTAAGACCCCCACCACCACCCAAAACCCCCTAACCCAGACGAGAAAGAATAAACAAAAAAACCCCCCCCCCCTCCTCCCCAACCCTCTTCCCCACACACACACACACACACAAAAAAAAAACTAAAAGCAGGGCTTGGCACACATCCACTGTCCCCAAAGGGGTTTTCTTGGCAGTCGTGTGAGTGGATAGACCATGGTGGGGGCTTTGCACTTGAGAAAACCCGACGGGGGGTCCTAACATGGTGGGCCATGCTAACAACATTTACTCGTTCCTTCATCTGTCACGCAGCTCTGATGTAGATCTCTCTCCCTCTATCTCTCTCTCTCTATCTCTCTCTGCTTACTTGGAGGGGTTCATCAGTCTTTCTCTGTCTGCAGGAAGGTTGCTTACCAAAGGCCGGGTCATACTATGGTGTTTTCTCATACAGAACATTGTCTAGTCAAGTTTATTTATGTAGCACATTTCATGCACAGAGGCAGTTCAGTTCATTGCAGTTAAATCCCTGAGCGGGGCCTTAGTTCTAAAGTTGCAGCTGTTTTTTTGCTTAGCCTGACCATTTTTGCGTTCTTTCAGAGACGTTTAGCATAACCCATGAAGCTAAACTGACCAAAAAAGCATAAAACACACCTACTCACACACATATTGTCGAGCCATTTGGGCGTTTGCGGCACCCTTACTGATACTAAGTACTTTGGTCTCACGTAATACTGGATACTGTACTGCAGACACACACAAAAAAAAGAGGAGAAACCTCCCAACCCGGTGCCTGGAATAACAGCACACAATCAGAGTGTGTGGGAACATCAACTACACATTGGCTGACTTCAGCATCCTTGGTTAAGTACTTAGCAATCATCTGATTAGCCGACGTGTTGACATTAATAGAGAAGGTTCAAATAAACATAATAAGCAAAAAAAAAATACTGGCCAGCCAGCGCGTCAGACACGGCACCGAGGGACTGATAGGAGCTATTTATAGCACTTACCGCGGTAATGCCACACGTTACTGTGCTGCATGCACCCGCTGTATGCATTTACAATATAATTGGCCACCACCACCACCACAGAAGGGTGTTCTGAGAATCTGACATAAACCCACAGACTGTTATTCACCAAGTCAGTGGAATTCGATTTCTGATGGGAGTCGAGTGGTGAAAAAAATGTTGAATGCACCACCCAAGCGTCCAAGCACCAAAAGGCAGTGGGCATGTTTGATGACCTCTTCCCCAAAAAAGCCTTGGCCCCACATGACAGTGACGGCGTTTTGACGCGATTGATCGCTGATATTCAGGTTGAGTCTGTCGGTAACAATACTCGACAGACACAAGCAGAGACAAGGAGGCGCAGGAGCGTGACTCATGGAAAACTGCCTCTGCGTCGGCAAGGGGAAAAACAAAGACACAACAAAGGCAGTAATTCACAATAAAATCACACACCAAACTTACACCAGCTGGGGCCTGTAATCAATACTGCTCGTAGAAGGTCATGGCAACCCCAGCACTGCCGGGGATGGAGGCATCTTTCCATCGGACCAATCATCGTGTGCTGAGTAAAACCAGATTGGCCACATACGGCCTAATTTCTTTCATTTTCCTCTCTCTCTCTCTCTCTCTCTCTCTCTCTCTCTCTCATGGATGTATAATAATAACAATACAAAGAACTTGCCCCCCAACCCCACACACACTTTTTTGTACCATTTTGGTGGAGAAGTGTTTATTTTAAAACATGTTGATTTTGCCCAGAATCCAAAGGAGCAAAAGACAATGGTTGCCATTTAGACAAAAAAGGACAGAATGTATCCTCAAACCCTGTCATCAGCACTAGTTTCTAGAAATATTCATCTGTTTCATCTAGCTTATGCCTTAGGTTGATGCATCTGTCCCAAAATGTGGCATCTGGATCAAAATATGAAATGTGAACAGTTGTGTATGCATAGGCCACACACACACACACACACACACACACACACACACACACACACACACAAGTCAAATATGCGAAATGCATTCACACTTAAGTTAGTGTTTCAGCTGTTGGTGGCCCTGAGGGATGGCTGTAGATCCAGCTGTGCTTAGTAAACTCCTCATAACTAATCATTTCAGATTAGTGGCTATGGCTCAACCGGGCCATGCTGCACATATTGGTGGCAAGGGCCAGGCCAAAGCAGAAGAACTGGGGCAGGAACAAGGGAACCCTGGTACCCACTGAGGTCTTGGAACCAGCCCTCTTCCTCTCCCTCGGTCTCAGGGCACGGAGAGGAAAGGCTTACGAGATTACTGCACGCAGGATGCAGTAAATTCTCATTACGCCGGCTTGGGTTGCAAAGAGCCGAATATGTCAAGCCATTCCCAAGCCTTTGCCGAGGTTGAGATGGGGTGTGTGTGTGTGTGTGTGTGTGTGTGGAAGGGGGTTTGGGGTGGTTGTGGACCACATGGCTATTTTCTGGGAAAGTCAGCATAAAGTGTGTTGTGTCTTGGGGATTTCTTGTATGGGCTCTTGTACAGTCAGTCAGTCAGCCTCTGCCTGGCCTTCCCCTGCAGCATGAAAGGGGGGAACCTTTACCTTGCTTCTGAATGAGTTATTACACTGTTATGTACAGTGCCTGGACGCAACACAATTAGACTGTCACTGAGTGAAAAGCCTTCTGGACAGCACTAGATTTGGTCCTCTCTCTGGAGCCGATCTTGCCTAAAAGGACCCTGATTCAACAATCACAGAGAGGGCTGGCTCTCAGGAGCTAGGCTAATATCTCAAATAAATATCTGTCCCAGAAGGAGTAATCATTGTGCTTCCGTTGTTACTCCTACAAAACCCACCCATGCACAAATCCCATAAAACAGACAGTTCCTGAACTCCCGAAAAAAAAGTTGGAAGAATTCTTTTTCTGAAATGAATTAAACATTGGAATCCCGGCAATAACATCATCACCTGCGCCCGAGGCGGTCGCGACAGTTTGGAGGCGTATGGGCAATTGCTGAGCAATCTGCCCTCTCACCATAGCAATTCACCTCCTTCACTCGCTCCTCTCCGGCTCGAGACATTTTAAAACAATTTACAACCGCAGAGAGTCACAACAAGGAAGCGTGTAGCTGAAGGTTTTGCCGGATCGATTTCACCGCACCGGGGATGGTATTGTCATTAGATCGCAGTTGGGCCTTGCATCCCTGCTCCTAAATCTAAGCGATCTCAAAGAGCTTCATCTTTTCCTGCACTCTTCTCCGCGACTCTAGCCCTCTGTGCGGAGTCGAAGCCTCTCATTCACTCTGACGCACTGCCGCCTGCACTAAGCCATCAAACTCAAATCCCAGTGGCGACACTGAAGAGCTTAGATTGATGGATCGAGATAGACAAACGACTTTCAGAGTTACTTAAACGTCGTCGTATTTTCCGCGCTGGCTCCTGCACGCCAACACGGCTCCCCTCCAGTCGACCACCTCTTCCAGTGGCTTGATAGATATACCATAATCCGCCGTAAATTGAGATGAGATGGAAAATGCGAGGAATTTTATACACCAAATTAAATCAGGAAAATGTCAGGAGGTAGAAGTTTCGTAAATCATCTACTCACCATTATAATAAATACCTGACTTGATTCACCATATTAAATTTATGGCAGGAAACAAAATGGAAACTAATAGCTGGTCAAAGTGTGGGTTTGCTTAGTCGCTGAATATGAAATGCTGATTAGTTCATTTTATATTTCCTAAAGACAATCACAGAGTTGTTGATCAGTACAACAGGTCCCCTCTGGAGCCAGACACATTTTCTATTTTGGTCGTCACATCTTGACATCATTCCACAAATGTTCTCACTTTGGTTCATATTTACATAAACAACCAAATGTTAACAAGTAAACATGGCAGTGCCTAGCTGTGTGTCATCAGTGTGGGCACATCTGTATCCAAACATGAGTCAACAAATATGTGTTTTTCTGATCAAGCATTTACATTACATTAATACATTACTGCCAATCAGCTGGTCCTTTGAGGGCAGTTGGCACAGTGAATTCCTTCACTAGTTTACCCTCTAGGAGGTCACCTATAAACAAGGGGCCTATTGCACAAAACTAGGATAAGGGATTAAGCCGGGATATCTTGGTTATCCTGGCTGAGTTAACCAATCATTTATTGGTATAACCAAGATATTAAGCAGCTTAATCCCTTATCCACTAACTCCCTCCTCAATCATACAGGAGCATCCTCTCTCTTTAACAATAGTTGATGTTACATATTCAGATCTACTATCAGTAACCGTTAGTAAAGTTCAACAAGAAGCACTGAGTAGCTGCAGCGCTGTTAAAGAGAGGTCCCCTACATTGCACGCTGGGGACAAACTGAGGCCTACTGAGTTTCCACACACTCTAGTCCTGAATGGCACAAAACAGCACTGAGGCCGGCACACAGGCAAACAAGCTGGCATGGACTGACTCGAGCAGAGGTCTGCACTATATGAGGTGGCCCCATCAGTCAGCCTGTTGGCTAACCCCCGAGGTATCCCAGTGGCGCGGGGTTCAAACGAGGACGCTCCACACTGGGACTGCACTGTTCCCTGAGCGCTACACAAACACACTGCAAAGAAAACAGAGAGGCGGCTGGTTACGGCACGGCGGGACTAGAAACACAGATAAATAATTAGCCACTCAGAGTCCCTCGGGGGCTGAGCAAGAGGCTGGGGGATGTCAAAATTCCTTCTGTGATCAGTTTGGGTGCCACACGTACAAGACCCACAGTGTATTACAATACACATACACACACACACACACACACACACACAGGTAGACATACACACATACACTTTACAAAGATACTCATCTACTTGTCCAGTACATGTGCAATAATGTCACACAAATTTTCAGACATCAGTATATTTCAGCAAGTGACATTAAATCCATAATGAGCCGTTGTAGCCAGTTTTTGTAGTTGCATGATTAATCTAAATGAAATGTGCCTTTTCAACAGCCCCATACATCTACTGATATTACTCGGCAGTTAAAGACGTGTGCTGTTAGACTCCTTAAAAATAGTCACAGAACTAAGGCCAAGATGTAGGGGCCAGAAAAAAAAAGAAAACACGTTGTCACATGTTTCTAATTCACATCTGAAGATCTATCTCAAAACCAGACTTTTCTTCAGAATCAGAGCTTCTACATGACTCAACCAACTCTCAGTTTAAGTGTCGCTGTAAACCCCTTTCACTTGTCAGTAAAATGTAACGGCTTGAATTTCTAAGAGGGCAGGTCCATCTGACTGACAGGCGAAACCGGTTTCCGAAACGTCGGGAGACGGACCCGTCCGTGGAATAAATACTGTGTGATTTCCTGATGGCGCTGATGGATGAGCGTTTCCCAAGACATCCTGCCGTAAAGTGGCCCAGGATTACTTTGTGCTTCGTTGGCTCCCGGGCGTCTTGTCCTCGTACTTAAGGAGAGCCAAGGCAGAGATTAGCCCCCTGGCCGGCGAGGGAGGCAAAAAGTTGAACCAATGAACACCTGATTTCTGACTTCGGCGGAATATGAGGACTTGTCAACACAGATGGTCTGTTATGATAGAGCTTTCAGACAGGATACAGGCTCTATTTGAGCAAATCAAGTCCAGTCATTTCCTGAATATGAGCTACATCATGTATAAACCTCAGACCAGTGTTTTAAGCCAAGTTAAAAAAAAACTGAAACATGTATTGACAGCACCGCTGTATCAACTGCACCTGTGTATTAGCTGCAGTTAACTAAACATTACTGGTACCTATAATGAAATAAAATTAGATGTTTTACTTTAAGCTCATATGTAAAGGTACAGATATCAAATCGGAAATCATACATTATAGCCCAATTGAGTCTCCACTTCGATGAAACTGAATACAAGCCACATATAGCTACAGATACATACCAGCAAAGTGATGTATTTCTCACCTCACACAATAACCAAACATCATAATATCAGAGGACACTCCTTTGATTGTGTATTTCCTGGGGTGAAATGTGCCGTTTTTATGTCTTTGCATTAACTGTACATTTACATGTATGCATTCAGAAGACATTTTATACAAAGCAATTCAAGGAAAGAGGATAGACAAACAAGCTACCAAGAAGCAATCTTAGATGAATCATACAAGTGGGGACTGCCAGAGTGTGACAGTGGAGAAGTGGAGTGAAGTGCAGAATGAGAAGGTGAGGATGGAGGTGGATGGGGGACAGCGGGATGCTAACTGCTTTAGGGCTCGAGCATCGGCAAATCCTCTTTAGGCTCTTTTTTCCTCACAGCATCCATTTCTAGGGAAGAAAAAGTGACACAGAACTTCCATTACCGCCTTGGCAGATCGACGCGGCCAATAACGAAGGAAATGAGACTAATTATTTCCTGAGTGGAAGTCAAAACTTTTCTGTTGCGCTCGGAAGCCCCTGTTCCAGGGCTGAAGCAACACCGGTCTATTAGCTTTCGGACTGGCCAAGGTTTGTTGGATAAACACCCACCTGTGATCGGGCCCTCCCTACAGCCAAGGATTAATGTTATCAAAACACATTTTTTCCTCGCCTCAAAATTGCCTTTACTGTACAGCAGAGTTGCATCATGGGATGCCACTCAGGGTGGAGTGTGGCATCTGGGTCTCCTCAGTCCAGGAGAGACACATCCAGGGACAGGCTGACACACACACACACACACTTGAAAGTAAATAAAGCACCCCTCGACAAAAATAAGGACACTACTCTGCACAACAATTTTACAAGTTCCACAAGTTCTCGCATCCATGTGAGGAAATCATAAGCGTTTAACCGGCACAAGCACAACCGGGAAAGAAAATCAACACAGCAGTTGCTGAACTAGGGTACTGTAACTTGGACTCCACAGCAGTTGCTGAACTAGGGTACTGTAACTTGGACTCCATAGACTAAGAAAACAAAGTTGCGAGAAAAACTAAAAGGTGGAAAAAACCCATAGCGGTGAACATCAGGAGTCTACTGTATAGCGGTCCATGTTCAAAAGAGATCACAAGGCCCTATTTTGCTGGAGACCAGTAGGCCGTTTATGCAGAAAGAGTCCCATCTGAGTCAGTGCACATTTTTTCCCCAGTGCCTTCGCGCTTCAGAGGGAGTTATGTGGATTTCACTCTGTTTGGCACTCATGCCCGCTTGTCAACACACAGTGTCAACAAAGCGGGTTTCCATAGACACAGCAAATTAAAACACAGTAAAAATGAAAAAAAATGCCAAATTGCATATTCTTGTCAGTTTTACAGGGCACCCGCCTTTGTGTAGCGACTCATGTTCCATTAGTCGATATGTTAGACAAGACCTTATTACTTAGGTTGCATTAAGGTGGTCACTCAAATTTAATAAATCACTTTTTCCCCAAATAAGACAGCTAAATTGTTATGCCTACATTGAAAGTACTTCAGCACTGAAAAATGTGTCATAACAATCTTTCACGTTTGCAGTCAGATCAGCATTTTTTGCCCCCTCTGCATAGCTGGTCAACCAAATAAAGAGATACAATGTTGATTTTTTTTTTGTACCGTAAGTACAGGAACTGTATCTCAGTGCACCTGACTGGGCTCTGGGAGGGGAGACAACTCGCCCAAAGCCCACCTAAGAGAAAGCAAATTGGCCTTTCACATATGGTAACATAGTCTGTCTAATTAAATCATTGTAAGTGTAAGTGCAGCAGTACCCTAGGGCTGAGTTGAACTCCTGACTTCGAGAACTTGAGGGGTGGGTTTCGGCAGCCGTGCCAATAAAAGCCGAAAGGACCGCTCGCTTCTTGACTTGGATGACAACGCAAACCCACTCAAAAAATACATCTGTCGGGTCAGGTCGCCGAGATCCCTCCGCTACAAAAACAGCCGACTCCGCGTAACAGATTCTCGGGCCCTTTTTAAGGGCCATGGGGAATACTTTGAGGCCAGGAAGTGAAATGGCGTGATGCAGCCCAGTCCGGATCCACGGATCGCTGCGGAATCTAGGGGAGAACATAACCTGTGGGCAAACAAGGAAAACCGAATCAGGATGTGCTTAACAGGCCACATAATGACTGACACGGCACTCTATTGGCGACGGCTGTCCATTACCCTTGCCTCACACTTTTACATCTCCACAACCAGTCCTGACACACACACACACACACACTCACACACACACACCATCACACACTTCCCTTTTATCCCCTTAGTCGCTTTCTGACTTTCCTCTTCTCTGGCCCCGATCTCATCATCTCTGTTTCACTATGACCTGTTTTTTTTTTAAAGGAAATGTCATGTTCATCTGGACAAACCAAATTACCCGTGTCGTGTAAAACGAGACCAGACTACGGAGCAGAAACGAACTAAAGGCTATATTGGAAATGTTCAAAGAGGAACGGGTTTCAAAGCATGGGCTGTGGATGTTCCAACCACCACACAGGCCTTTAAACTGATCGATAAAAGCCAGCCTTAATTGACACGTTTTGAAATGGTGTAGCTGTGAACTAACCCATTGCACCCTAAAAATTCTTCCACACCACCACCTTAAGAAAAAAGGAAAATAAAGAAACGAGCTAATATGCACACACAGACACAGACAAAAACACAGACAGACACACACACACATAAATGAATGAACCCAAGTTAGTTTCATAGAGTTAATGACAGGATGATCCCCCCCCCCCCCCCCCTCTGGCTCCACTGATCTGACACACCAATTGAGCGTGCACTGAGCCATGCTTAAGCCAAGCATAGACCCCATAAAGAGATGGTTACGATCCAACAAACCCAAGAGCCGAGACCAGGGACAGTGTGGGGCGTCTGAGAGTCGGGGCAGGGTGCAGTAAGGTGGGATGAGACGGGGGTGGGGAAGAGGCTTACTCACAGTTTCCACACCCGAGACCTACAGTGCCTGAGATCTGCCATCCTCTGCCTCTTATTATCTGGGCCTCTTTCTTGGGGGCAAAGTGTGACTTTCATTGGGGTGCATTTCAATATTGCATGTATGTTTTCACTCTCGACCCTCACCACCACCACCACACACACACACACACACACACAAACCAAGCCCCCTTTTTCTTTTCTCTTTCAAAGAGCCTTCTTTTACGATGTCGCCTGGCGTTGGCTGCTGCTCCAGCCTGTCGTCTCTCAGCACACTCAAACATGTCCGCCACCCAACAGTAGTCTGCCAAGAGTTTTTTTTCTTTTTCATAATAAAAAAAAAACAGAGACGGCCTCTAAGGGTTGTTCCTTTGCTCTTTTTTACTGTGTGGTTGCCTAATTCAAACCTGGCACAGGGGGAACAAGCTCTGCCTTAATAATTGTGGGGTACACGGTAGCACCTATTGTATGTCTGTAGGCTACAGTCAACATTATATCTCCATGGGCATGTTTACCTCTCATCTCTAATGTGTCTCTCTCTCAATATTGTGGTCACTGCCCCCCTCCCCCAGCCTCTTGAGCATTCACACGACAAGAAGCCGTTGAGGGGCCTGAATGAAGATATGAATTTGATCTCAGAGAAATAAGGAGGAAGAGAGAGAGAATAAGACTAAAGACTGAGAATAAAAACACACATTCACACATATTAACTTAGACATATAAAGGCAGGAGTTTTATTTCACAAGGCTACAAATAAAGAGACCATGTACTCTGTGACTGAAATCCCTGTGTACTCATGGACGGCCTGACTTTTCACACCCCTGATGCGAAGCACACCAAGCGATTTAGATTTCACTCCACTTCCACTCGAATTTGTCTTACACTTTGTGCCAGCTCAATAACAATTAGCGTCCTGTGTTTGGTTCATTCGCTTTAGATTTCTGTCCGAAATCTTTGCTGTTTTGCAGTCTGAGACCCAAAGAAACGAACCCTCACCAAAGCTCACCTAAGGAAACAAACCCTAGCTCACCAAAGCTCACCTAAGGAAACAAACCCTCACCAAAGCTCACCTAAGGAAACAAACCCTAGCTCACCAAAGCTCACCTAAGGAAACAAACCCTCACCAAAGCTAACCTAAGGAAACAAACCCTAGCTCACCAAAAAAAAAAAAAAAAAACATGAAAAAGAAAAAAGAAAAGCGCCGTGTCCACCTGGCTGAGTCCTTCTGGTTCCAATAATGGCCAGGGTGCTGCTCCCACTACTTTCTGGCCCTGGTGATCACATCAATGGGTGAGACAAAATATATTCTGCACAGGACAGCACATCGGTCCACAGTCAGTATCCAATCTCACTGACGCTCATCGTCTTTCCGGACGACTGGAAGAGTCTGAGGGAGGAGGAGGAGGAGGAGATGTGGTGCACTTCTTTCACAGACTTCCTGTGATATGATAGTGACACTGCCTTTAGTTTCTCACAGATTTCACATCTTTGAAATAAAAGTAAGTTGGCAAATTGCCAAGTTGTGGTTCATTTTAACCGTTGGAGCGCAATTTTTTGATAGATACTTGTTCTAGCAGTTTATTGTGGCAGTCTGCCACGTTTCTATCAGGCTTACATTACCAAACTATTTAGATTAGGAATTCATTTTTGACCGTGACATTTAGTGTACAGGCCCATCTGCATATTATAATGTATAATGCAGTTTCTTTCTATCAGTCAAGGGTTAGGCAATGCAATGCAACAAAAGTGTTGAAAAACATCTGACATCATAATCCTAATTCGACTTGACAAGCCAGTTGAATAAATGCTTACCCTTAAACCGAGGTCAAAGGTATCTTAGAGCCTTGTGGTTTTTACAAAGCATGGGAGGCTTCTCATAATCAGAAATCAAATAGGGCCCTCCTCAGTGAGTACGGCCCATTTAAAACAACTCACTGGCAAATAGAGAGAAAGAGTGAGGGAGAGGGGATTGGATCAGGGCAAGGTTCAGGATACGCGCATCTGGGTAGATCAGCGTACCGCCAAAGCCAACGGAGCCTGTTAACAGTAGGCCTTGTTTTCACTAAGCAAGGAAAGGCTTTGTTCCATCTCAGGATGCCTGGAGGGAGGCCTGGAGTCGGTGTCGTTGAATGGGGTTTTTCTGAGGTAAAAATAGAGTCACAGGTTCATTTTTCGGCCCTTTTTGGGGGGTCCGTCAAAAGGAAACATCATAATGTCTGTTCTTTACAGCCCGTGGTTCCCTCTAAAAGGCTACGGGGCAAAACATGTTGCCATCTGGCTCCAGGTACCCCAGTGGGAGCCTAGTATTTTGGTATTTTGTTCGCATGAACATAGTTCAGGCTCTCTTCGCTTGCTTCAAGTTCCTCTTTGAATACATTTGGTGAGAAGAAAAAAAAGGTAGGGGTTTCAATATTCGGTGCTCAGCGTTGGCCCTTACAATACACTTTACATTAGCTGCAAAAAAGAGTAGAACTTCCCAAAAGAACACTCAGTAAATCATTCTCGAGAGCTAAGACGTACTTAAATCTGTCAACAATGACATCATTGAAGTGGGTTGACCAAAAACATTCTCAAACAGAAGTGTTAAGCGAAGAAAAACTATAGCGTAAAAAAAAATGTGTCTGAATGTGTGTGGGGAGCAAGCAATAATACACTAGTTAATTAGCAAGGAGATTTAGACGAGCTAGAAAAAAGCCTCCGTTTGCTAACTGGCCAAGGAAAACTCGCAAAGGTCGTGGCAATTATTTCACAAATGAATAAGACCACTGTAGGTATGGCACGAAGTTCAAACACAGCCTTCTGGAGGCATCCAATGGGGTGGCCAGCCAGCTTGGCTTGCAAGCAGATGACGTGACATGTCAAATAAATGTCCACATAGAACTTTGTCCACCTAAGAAAAAATTACTTGCTTTTCAATTAAATGAGTCCACTTACACTCTCTCCCTCTTGCCCATGGGGGCTGTCTTTCTTTCTCTCTGTCTATCTATCTGTCTCTGCCACTCTCCATCTCTCTTTTTCTCCTTCTTACAGCTCTGGGATTAGCTTAGTGTTGCTGGCTGTGGTCTTTATGTGCTTTTTGGCCACCCGAAGTGTAAAAGTGTCACATATTGTAGCAGAACAGGGTGTCCTCGAGCACTGTGATTAAATTAAACCGGGCTGGGCTGACTGGGGAGAAATATAAATAAGAAATAAACAAACATGCACAGTGAGGGGTCGGACCCGTGGCCAACGTAAATCATGTCAGCAAGGTTAGCCCAGCAGCCTAAGCAATCCCTGCCACGATGGGACATCACTCCTACTCACTATGGGAGGGTCTGCATAAGACAGGAGAAGCAATGGATGTTCCCACTGGGGTACTCTAATGGATCCCACTCCAACCCTCTTTTGCGTGGATTTCCAGTGCTGGAGCTGAAGGTTTATAAAACCTGTTATATAAGCAGGTTTTGTTAGGTCCTGGGGAAGCAACTGAACTGAACAAGGGGTCAGGAAGCATTCATCCAATTTAACCGATATCTATCAGCGGGATATTTTCACTCTCTCTCTCTCTCTGAAGCTGAACCTGACTCTTCAGCGTACTGTACTTAATTCATCTTTAGCCAAACTGCAGCTGGCAGCTTTGGTTTTGCCATTCTTGTGGCGCCCTGTTAAGTTTATAACCCCGAATCATGCCATATGCGAAGTACCTCAGCCACTTCAATGCCATGCTACTTGAAGGAGGGAAAGAAAAAGAAAGAAGAGTCTAAAGCTGCCCACTGTCTGGCCCTTGCATTGGCCATCCTAAGAGGGCACAATTAGGGGTTCTGTTACCAGAAGAAAGAAGAAAAAAAGGCTCATCTGGTGTGCCAGGAGGAAGAAGTGTGTGTGGGTGTGTGTGTGTGTGTATGGGGGGTTACAGTATGTTGGTGGTTGTAGGAGGAGCCCCTAGCGGCTAAAAAAAAAAGCGGACAAGTTGGGTGACACGGTCGTTAGTCACGCGGGTCAGACAGGCGTGAGTGGTGGCCACAGTGGTCTAGTCACCGGGGACGATTGGAAAGTCTGGTTAACCACGGGCGGTGCCCAAGATGATGTTTACATCCCAGTGCGGGCCCGGCGTCGGGGGCAGAGGTGAGCGGGGCTGCGGCTGCTGTAGCTGCTGACTGTGGCGGCTGCTGTGGCGTGGGCAGGACTGGGCTCAGGGGGCTGCTGGAAATGACTCGAGTTACTGTGGGTACGACTTATGTGGCTACTGATTGTGTTTGTGAAATGACTGAGACGCCTGCTGTCGTTTTATTTTTTTTCATTAAAGCACACACCGCTCTACTCAACTCACAAGAAATACTCTCTTTATGTCACAAGGTGGAAAGAATTTGTGTTGTGTGTGTCAAAAGTGATCAGCGGATGCAACGTGTTGAATTTAAACTAAATGAAGGACAAATACTGGAAAACTTGACCTTTAAATGTAGCAGGCACATACATTCTGCCACATATTAAGCAATCATTGTTGAGTTGAGACTTTTTTTCATCAAGGTCTGCAGCGTCTCCTGCATGAACAGATCAGCCTCTAAGTGAGAGCATGGATTTAAAACAGTGAGAGGAGACTGAGGCAGCCAAAACGATGGCCGAGTGCCTCGATTGTAGGCAATTAAAAAACTATTCATCAAAGTCTGCTAAGAGGTGTCTAACCACAGCAGAGACATCTGGTTTAACACTGAAATATGCTCCCCCCAACTCAACTTTATTCCAGAAAGCAAAAAGTGTTCTCATCACAAATAGAAAAGGAAATGTAAATGCTAGCCAGTGTGTGTGTGTGGGTGTGGGTGGTGTGGGGGGGGGGAGGGGGGGGGGGGGGGGGGTCTTATAATAGCCACCTGTGCACATCCAGGTGCCATGTTTAACCCTCCTTCTGCTGGGAAAAGTTTCTCAAGAATTGTCCCAGTATTGCAATGCAGCTGAGCCTGAAAAACCGAGTCAACTATGGCTCCTTAGCACAGCCCCTGCAAGCAACCACAAAACTCCCGAACTCACAAAGACGAACCGCTTAAAGGAATGAACAGAATGTCCTTGGTGGCTTTCTAGGTCAGTGGAGATGACATGCATCTTCATAGACCTCTGGACAACTCTGGGGTGGGTTCGCAGTGGTTTAAACCCAAACCGGTTCCTGTCTGAACACTTCCTTTAAATTCATTTTTTTTCTCTCTCATTCTCTCTCTCTCTCAGAGCTCCCAGCCTCCCTCATTCCTCCTGTCAATCTGCAACATCTGCAACAATATGAAAATGACTCGCAATCTGTCCATACTGAATTCATACAATTCCCCACGCTTTGCACAAAACCTCTCTAGAGAAACAGCCACGGTTTGCACGAAACCTCTCTAGAGGAAGCACCCACGCTTTACACCAAACCTCTCTAGAGGAAACAGCCAGGCTTTGCACGAAACCTCTCTAGAGGAAACAGCCAGGCTTTCAGAACTTCTGGGCCTCCGGTGCACCGCAGGGACGAGAAGGACGGACAAAATGTGGACACTTCGACGGGCGGCGAACGGAGGACAGGCAGCTAGTGACCGGCTGATAGTGGTTTGAAAGCGGTCGCCAGCTCACTGGTGGTCAGGGCTGTTAGTCAGCTCATTTTGGTGTTTTACACCAAACATTTAAAAGCCATTCAGTCGGACCCATTTCCTCTTCCAGACTCTCCACGCCCAAGGGAGACAGGCATTTGGAAACAGTGGAGTCGACCACAGAATCAGCAAACACAAGATTTACACCAATTTAACCATTGTTTTATTGCCTCAACCAGTCTTGCAATTAAGACTGAAAAATCACCCTGGGCGTGATGGGCATTTGACAGCAGTAGCATACAGTAGGTGTGCCCTTACCAATGATTTATTTTATTTTAATTTATTGTTAAAAATAACTTACAGTGGGCACGTAAAGCACATTAAATTAAATGGAGAGTACATCTTCCAACCTCATTTCTTTCCTAGTAGAGACAATCTAATGGTGTGAAGCCATAATGTGCGTATGTGTGTATGTTCTCATCATGTTCTGTACGATGTATGTGAAAGAAAGTTAAGTCTGGTCAGATGGCTGCCTTAGCGTAGGCCTCAGGGCCAGTGCCGCTGACATCACTGCTGACGCCTGTCTAACACTACCACGCCACCAAACACATTGAACACCTGGAGAGGATACACACACACACACGCATGCAGACACATACACAGTTACACACAGATGTACTTGCACATGTGACTTCAGGTGTGAGATAACAAACCAGACTTGCATGCTCCACCCATGTGCACCAAGTGCAACAGCTCTTTAAGTGCGCACACACACACTCACTGGCGCACACACACTGACATACACACACACACACGCAACACTCACACATACACACACACACACACACACACACACAACTCTATTATGCACCTTCTTGCACATGCCTACACCAGCAATTGTACGCATGCACACACACACACACACAAATGTATGTTAAACAGACCATATAATTCTCAGCTCTCGGCAGCAGAGGGTCAAGCTGGGGTGGTGTGTGTGTGTGTGTGTCATGGAGCGCCACAGCATTCGTAGCTGGCCAGCCAAAGCAGCCGGCTTCCTGTTTAAAGCGTGGGGTCACTGAAGCGGCCCTGCCTGCGCCCCAGAGGATCGCCCCCCACCCGCCGACCCCCCAGATCTCCCCCCCCTCCCTCCCCCCCACTCCCCCCCCCCCCCCCAAACCCTCCGAACACTCACCATCAAAACACCTCCTTCCCATCCCCTCTGAGCTCTCTCCCCCGCCCGGCCCCACCTTCCTAAACGCAGGCTGGTCTGGTGAGCCTGCTCTGCCTGGACTTGCTAATTACACGTGATTGTGTGCAATAAGCTGTTTCAATCAACACGCACTCTGAGCATTACTGAGACCAAAAAAAAGGACACACCAGCAACTCACACGCAGCAGAGTGTGCAGGAAGAAAGTTTAGCCTTATACTGTAGCATAGTAACTGTAGCATTATTAGCATTGTTAAATATTCACAAAGGTTAGCTTACAAAATAAAAATAATTAAAAATATATAAAAATGTAGTGCGTTTCTGTAAAATGACCCACATACTACATATCTTTATATAGGTTACACAGTTTTTTACATGTAGTTGTCTATATACGTAATGTATACGTTGTGTTAAGCATTTGTAATATGTATGTTAAATGTAAGTGGAAACTTTCATTTAAATTTACATGACTTGGGGGGGGGGGGGGGGGTGAGGTTGGTTATAGTAATGTTTCAAAAAGACACACAGACAGAATGAAATGAAATGTAGTTTATTCCTCCCAGTTTCCTGCCCAATGCCCACACCCCTTGTCCACCTAGATGTCCGTCCTTAAGTGTCCTGGCTGGAGCACAGTGAGGAATGGAAGGTGGCCGCCCGAGCAGAGCTCTGGATCTTTTCAATCGAGAGTTATGATTTCATCACAGGTGCAGCTCGGGCACACACAGAGCGAGGCGGAGAGGTAGGGGCCAGCAGGGGCCGTTTGTTTCGGTGGGGCCACGGGGCAAGGAAATGCCCCATTTGTAAAGCGGCCATCAGTCATGTTGACAGGCCTGAGATCAGGGGGGCACCCTGCCCAACCCAAAGAGTGGGCATTGAAGCAGTGGCAGCCATCCGCCCCAGTCACTGCCTCCACAGACGGCTCTTTTACTGCATAGGCCCATCTTCGACAGATTCAGTTAAGGGTAAACAAGCCCGGCCATAATTGCTGGGCCACCGCTTAGACCTCACACAAATATGTGTACACAAACACAAATATGAACACACACATAAACACTCTCTCACACACACACACAGACACACACAATAAATAGCATATTAAAATATACAATTATGAATATGCTCACTTACAGATGTATTTCCACACAGACACACACACACACACACACACACAAAGATGCATATACAACTGTGAGTATGCACACATACCAATGTACTCACTCATACAAACACACACACACACACACACACACACACAAACACACACTGATGCAAAATATGAATATGCACACATAAAGATGTACTCACAAAGAAATATGTGCACTGCTCACCCACAAATCCAAACACACACACACACACACACACACCACACACACACACACACACAAGTGCACAGAAAAATATAACCATGCAGGTATGCTGCGCATGTTTTAAACACACGCTCACGCTTGTCATCGCACACAGGCACAGAGCCATATGGTGAACACACATGCGTGTGCGGACATACGTGGACAAACACAAATCT
>JAGFZM010002138.1:30333-44515 GCA_017657215.1 Limnothrissa miodon | reverse complement strand
CAGTCATTTCTCCATCCATCGCTAGTCTCCTCTAGTCTCTCTGTCTTTCCACGTCAGTCTCAACCGTCCTGTCCTCATATAGACAAAAACACTACACACACACACACACACATATACACACACATTCACACACAAAATGTGTGTTAGTAGGGATAGAATCTTTCCAGTGTTGAGTGTCATTCAGTGTGGAGCACACACAGACACATACACACACACTCACACACACTTTTCCTGTTCCCTGAGGTAACCTCGTAGGCTAGATAGGTGAGACTTACGGCTTGCCGTAGGGGAGAGAACACAGGATGTGAAACAAACACTGTGGCAAAATTCCATTGCCCCCCTCTTTGACTGACAGGGGCTGAAATATCAGCAACAAATTCCCTCTCTGGAGCCACCGCAATGTCCTGGCATACACTAACAACAGAAAAAACATTGCTGTAAACCGTCTGAAAATACATAGAAAATATTGACTAGGAATAGTGGACATTTTTTCTTGAAGGTTATGATAGGAGGCACTCAGCACTGGCCCCAAGCCTCATCACCAGGGCACTAAGGGCTATTCTGTCTGTGACCAAATGCTAAGCAAACAACCAAACACTATACTAGACTGCCTATTCTCTAGCGCTTATAGTACAGTCAACTGTACCCACCATTTTAATCATAAAACGGCCCTAAGAAGCCTTAGGAAAGACATATCCAATGGCAAACATCAGGGCCACGAGTCACCAATAGAAGGGGGCATTTAGGTGCATTGCCATGCCTTTATTACAGTCAGTCAGTTTTTTTTTGGGGATTGTTTGTTCGGCACAGGAAACCCAATCATAAGAGCATCAATGGCATCAGTCAGCAAGGACCCGGACACATCAGCGCCACTCATCAGCGCCACTCATCAGTGGCACGTCACACGCCCATATGTCTCAGAGGGATGACATCATCTCTATGTGTGTGAGTGTGTGTGTGTGTGTGTGTGTGTGTGTGTGTGTGTGTGGGGGGGGGGGGGTCTGGGGTGTTGGGCTAGTGTACTTGTGTTGCTGCAGGCAGGGACCTGCCAAAATGGGTATAGATCAGATAGCCTTCTCGACGTTCCCGACGGCAACAGGCGAGCAAGCGGCATGGCATAGACCAGCCAAATGAGATGTCTCAGCGTTGGCCATGGTCCAGCATCCTGTCCTGTGTGTGTGTGTATTTGTGTGTGGGTGTGCGGCCCTGTGTGTGTGTGTGTATTTGTGTGTGGGTGTGCGGCTTTCAAAAGGCCATTCCCGTCTTGAGGACAGCGTTTCACAGATCTCCACCACCTCAGATGTCAGACACAATAAGGATCACGATCAAAGATCAAGTATTCAAGTGTCATGGATTTAACTTGTATACCCTGGAGCAGTCAATGTCTCACTAAACTACTGAATTTCACTATTTCTCATGGATGAAACTACTAGATTCTGGGAAGGGATCAATGGTGAATTTAAGGAATCTGAGCAGAATTCCTAATGCAATAAAATGAGAAATTAAAAGTGAGTTGCAAGGAAGTTATCACCAAGAACAAAACACAAAAAATGTTTGAATGGAGGGTCGCAAGCCTCCAACCGTTTGAATGTTTCTGTGGGTTACCATGGAAGCAGGCCTTTACTCAGATAGCTGCTTTATGACCTTGGTGAAATTAAATAGAAAAATGGTTCAAATTTGTGTGAAGGAAAAAACAGCATATCATAATTAACAGTACCCCCGTCTCTCTTATAAGTCATTGTCAGGACTGAAGATATACGGCCTCACAACTAACTCAAGTGCCTTTTTTTTGCTAACTAGCAGGCAGTGCCATTCCATAAACATCCAAATGCAGTTCATCACTGAGCTTTAAATTGCCTCTTTGGGGGTGAAAATAATTATTTTTTGGAATAGGGCAGTTCTGGGGTGGGGGGTTTGGGAAGAGGGGCATGAGCATGCAATAGCTATTTGTGTGTGTGTGTGTTTGTATGTCTGTGTTTGAAGATAGAAAGACACACACACACACACACACACACACCATCCAGCCTCTGCCAGATATCTCTATCCTAATCAGTACAAAACCTCAGTGCCTGCAAATGCTGCTTGGGCGCCACCTTCTTGTCATGGATGGTCTCTCTCTCTTTCTCTCTCTCCCTCTCTTTCTCTCTCTCTCTCGCTCTTTTCTCTGCCCCCCCCCCTTTCTGTGTGTGTGTGTGTGTGTGTGTGTGTGTGTTTCTCTTTCTGTGTGTGTTTCTCTTTCTGTGTGTGTGTGTGTGTGTGTGGCTTTGCTGTCTCTGATCTTTGCCTTTCCTTCCTCTACCATGAATGTCTCCTTAGTTATTCACTAAACTCACACACACATACACAGTTCTAACCCACACACACACACACACACACACACAGTTCTAACCCACACACAGACAGAAGGTTGCTCCTTTACGCACACCCCATTGCAAAGTCTCTTTCACTGCCTTTCATTCTCTCTTTCTCCCTCTCTCTCTATGCAGCCTTCTACCACCCCCTACCCACCCAAACTTCCTCTTTTCCTTTTCTCTCTTTCTCCTTCTTTTTCCTTATCTTCTCTTCCCTTCCTCCTCTCTGTATCTCCTACCACCACTCCCTCCCTCCTTCTTACTAGTCCCCCCCCCCCCCCCCCCCCTCCTCCTCCTCCTCCTCCTCCTCCCCTCCCTCTCCTCCTCCTCCTCCTCCCCTAACTTCCAACCTGCTCAGACAGCATGCTGCAAACTTCTCTTCCATCAGTCACTCGGGGCCACCGTGCTGCTGCCGCTGCCCCTATAACTGGCTGCTTCCCTCTCAGCTCTGGCAGACCAGCGAGCAGCAGCAGTGCTGGGCAGACCTCTCCAACCCAACCCGCTCTCTGCCCTTCAGTCTACTGCTCCTGCTACAACACCTGGACAAATAGCTAGACAGCAACTACAGATGCAGGCACAGCAACTACAGAGCAACAACAACAACAAACTCAGAGTGTTTATCCAGAAAGAAGAATACAAATAGATGACTTTCCGCTTTTTTTGAACGAAAGAGAACTTGGGACGATCGTTGTTGAGCTTGTTTTTTGGTTGTTGAGGGTTTTTTTTACTGGCTTGTTTTATTTCTATCATACAACCGGGGAAAAGGCTAAAAGTTTTTCGAGAAGAAAGAAGGAAAGGGGAGCAACTTCTTTAAACAAAAAAGACAGAGAGAGTCATCTGGAGATATAGAGGACTCTGGATCCATTTATGTTGGGATAGTCCCATAGACCAGCAGCGTCCTCTGACAGTGTGCGACTGAGTTTGCAGCCTTCTTCATCCAAGAGGGACATTATCACCTGGATTGACCTAAAGAACCTAATTGATTTTTTTTGTTTTTGTTTTTATTATTTTTGTCTTTTTTTCTGCTCCTCTTTCTTCCTTTCCTTCCTTTTTCTACTTTTTTTGATTTATCACAGCCTGCTGGAAACATTTGTGAGAGTGAACCCACTCTCCCCTCGTCCCTCTCTTTCTCTCTCTCCCTCCCTCTCTCTCTCTCTCTCTCTCCCTCTGGGTCTGTGAGAGAAAGAAGTGAGCAGAACTGAGACAAAGTGACCAGAGGCTGAACAGAGCAGACATCGCTTCGGAAGAGTAAGTCTTCTTTCAGTTGGTCCCTTCTTCTTTTTGTTTGTTTTTTTTCTCCTGTGGGGCAAGTTGGAGGTTTTTGTTGTGGCAGATCGGACTCTGTAGAGTTCTCCCCTTTTTTCTCATTTCAAAACATGCTGGACTGTTTTAGGTTAAATAAGCTCTGCAGTCATACAGTCTAAGCTGGCAAGACTTGACTTACCCGACAGGGGAAACATGTGTAGTGGGGGAAAAACAGAACAATCATTTATTTAGTGGTTTAAATAAATAGTTTCATTGTCTGTTTGCAGTTATTTACCAGAAATAACACTATCCCTCCGTGGGCAGGATTTACATTTATGAAGCCATGTTTAAAATTTAACACACACACACACACACACACACAAGACGTTCTTGACAACTTTTTACAACTTCACTAACATTTATGTTTCTGAAAAGATACAATAAAAAAACATTAATGACATGTGTTTACCCCAAATGGGGGCATTTTGTTACAAACAGAGCCACACAATTATCACACTTAAAATGATTGTTTTTTTTTTCTTCCTTTTCTTTCACTCCCTCTGTTCCCCTTTCTCTCTCTCCATCCAGAGGACAAGCAACACAATGTTCTGTTCAAGACGCCTGCTCCAACGATGGTGCTTGGCAGTGTTTTTACTGTGTTCTCCGGTGCCTCATCACGGGAGGCCCATAGATGCTCTCAGCAGCAGAATGTAAGTTGGCTTTATTTCTGCGCTGGCCGTTGTTGTTTCCTGTTGTTGATTTGTTGTTCTCTTTATTAAGTTTAGGTGTGTAGGTTTACTTTAGGTCTAAACGATTCGCTATATGGCTCATCATAGTTAAAAACAAATAGGAAATGAAATACCAAAAACTTAACAAATTATTGAAAACGTTAAATGCATTTTATTATTGTTATTATTATTTATTATTATTGGTGTTATTGTTATTATGGTTATTACTCCGTGTCAACATCACTCCACTCCACGGTGGGAGAGCGAGTGGGTAGCCTCTAATAGGCTGGAAAATATCCTCATTTGGGAGACGTGCCGGCAGCTGTTTTGATAGTCTGCGCCCACCTGCATGTTTGCTTAACGAGAAGGGGGAGAAAAAAAACCCTCCGAGTGATGGAGCGCTGTAGCAATGAGTCTGGAGCCTTGTAACCTCCCCTGGCCGCCTGCTGTAAACCCCTCAAACTCCCCTACACACACACACACACTCACCCCCCCTCCCCCCTCCCAACTTGTTTAGGATCTCTCGGCCGCATGTCTCAGTCTGCCACCTCGACCAGCTCTGAGTCGGGGCGAGCGGCAGTGCGAAGGTTTGCGGACCACCTGCTAAAAACAGAAATGCCCTTGTTTGTTAGCCCCCCCCCCCCCCCCCCCCCCCCGCCCCTCCCCGTCTCCCTCTCCTCCTCCCTAAACCCCATTCCGCCACCCCCCTTTGCCCCCTTCCCAGGCAGCCAGCTGCCCTCTCGGTGCCACCTCACTACCACCTCTCAGCGCTCAATCCCCCTTGCCGGGTCAACCTTTCACCCCCAGCCCTACCCTCACCCCACACAGCGCTACCCTCACCCCACACAGCCCTACACAGCCATACCCTCACCCCACACAGCCCTACCCTCACCCCACACAGCCCTCATTCACCCCACACAGCCCTACCACCTCCATCATTCAAACTCACTCTGCTGCCTAGCACCCCCTCCTTCCCCCAGCACTACTTCCACTGACTCAGCCCTGTTAGATCTTTAAGATCCAGACCTAAACGAAGATGCAGAGGCAGAGACAGAGAGAGAGTAAGAGAGAGAGAGAGAAGTAGAAAGATGGAGAGAAAGAGAGAAAGGGAGGGAGGGAGGGAGGGAGGGAGCAGAGAAGGCAGTGAAATAATGCTGATGCACTCCTAGGCGTCAGACCAAGCCAAACGCAGGCACTCCTGCTGAAGTATATTATGGCTAGCAGTGTAAACCCTCTTTCAAGCTTCAAAACTCCCCGAACCCGCGGCCCAGAATGCTAAACATGAGCCCAGAGCTTTCCCTTTGGAAAGATAATCTCCCCGCAATGTTTGTCCGCGTGTCCGCTCTGCCAGTGCCTTGCCCCCGTCCGCCTCCAAATCAACTTTTAATGAAGCGACAGAGCAGCGCTGCAGGAGGATGTGGTGGGGTTAGGGTTCGGGTTAGGGAGAGCGCAAGGTGCTGGATGTTTGAACCCAGCAGGGCATCCATCTGTAGAGCTTTGTTCCTCCTTGTTCCCTATCCGTTCGCCCCGTGAATCCTGGGATTGTCGTAGGCCTACGGAACGGGGTTAGAGCCGCGAGCCCCAGGCTCTGTGCGTTCCACTCGCTTCCCAGCTCGCCTCGTAACAACCAGCCACCACCCTGTAGCGCGGGGAAAAGATCCCATCTGAAACGGATTTGGCTGTGGCGGTGTAAGTTGTTGGGATGTCAGGGACAAGGTCCTCTTAGCAAAGATGGGTGTCTTTTTTTTTTAGAAAAGAAAGCAAAAAGGAAGAAAAAAAAGTAGGATATTAAAAACAGACTTGTGCTAAGGCAGGAGAGCGTGTTATCTTGTAACAAGAGGGATTTCTGTGAGAATTGGCCCTGCAATAATGCGTTAATGGGGTGCTCTAGCCTAAACAAAAGACAGAGGATCTCGAGCTAATGCTTATCGCTGTCTGTGTGGGGGGTCTCTTCCCCGACCCCCCTGGCAATGGGTGTGAAGGCAAACACACTGTGTACTGTGCGCCAGTGCAAGTTAATAGGACTTTGTGGAGGTACTCTACGGGGGGGGGGGGGGGAGTTGGAAGAAAAAACATATATCACCAGGAGCTAGTGATAAAAGAAACTGCAGAGGGGTAGACATTCCCTGTCTTTCCCTTTGACTCTGGAAAAGTACTGAGCAGGGCTTGGTGGGAGGAAGAAGAAGCTCCTGTTTTCTGGCTGGCAGTAAATCGTCCGTGAATGGTCACAGGGGAGATGTTAAAATTTCACCTCGGAGTGACTGTGTTGCCAAATCAGTCGCTAATTCCTCGGAGTTACTGTGTTGCCAAATCAGTCGCTAATTCCTTTTCCAGCACCTTGCTGATTGCACGTGACACAGATGTGTTACTTTTCTGGGATTCTTTTAAAGGAAGAAAAGAAAAAAAAACACAACGGATATTTACTTTATTAAAACATGGCTGATGGAACATTTGTGCGTTCAAGGATAAGCGAGTCATTAAGGACCGGGTTCAATTCAATTATTGTGATCTTTACTGCTGCTGTTCTTCATTAGCATGCTAACATCTACAAGGCAATTTTGCAACAACTTCATTATCTGAGGTCAGGGATAATTATTCTTAACGCCATAAATTATCATTGGACTAATAAATGAGTTCATGACGCATGCCTCCACAACTGCAATCACTAAAGCCAGCAATGCTACACGTCAGATAAGCATTCCACTTTTCTGTGACACCATTCCAAGTTAGTCATCAGAGTGTGAACGATTAAAAAGCAGCAGAAAATAAAACAAATGACATGCACTTCGGCTATGGTTGAACATGGACCTCTCTTTATTTCTTCATCCCTCCATCTCCTGGTCTTTTTTCTCCGGATTGCCCTCCCTCCCTGCTCTCTTGTGCGGCACAGAGAAACAATTATCTTCAGGTAGGCCACAGAGAGAAAGAGAGAAAGAGAGGGAAAGCAATGTCTGTTGGACGTGTGCCATCTCAGGATGTATCGAGCCTTTTTTTTTTTTTCCCTCCCCCCCGTTCCCCCTTCTCTTTCTGTCTTTCTGTCTTTCTTTCTCTCCTTTCTCTTTCTGTCTTTCTGTCTTTCTTTCTCTACTTTCTCTTTCTGTCTTTCTTTCGCTCCTCTAGTTGCGCCTTGGGGAGTGTTTGAAGTCTGCTTATTAAAAGCAAAAACAGAGGGCGATCATTTTTCAGAGACGCTACCCCCCACCCCACCACCTCCCTCCTCCCTAACCCCTTCTGAATTTTGCAGAGCGAGCATTACAGGAAATATATGTATGCATACAAACAAAGCTACTTTCATTAGGCCTTATCCACATGGATAGTAACATTTCAACCATTACTTTTTTTTCATTAAAGATCAAAGCCCATTCTTCTAGCCATCACACAGGTTTCCACACAGAAGAAAATTCCCTGTTATGTAATTCCCTTTCCCATTCTCCTTCCCAGTCTATTTACCTATGCTTGGGACAGGAAAATACTTTTCTGAAAGCTCTCCAATCGGCGAGTATTGATTTCAAATCCAACTGTTGACTTTCACAGTGTAAGATTTTTCTGTAACACTAAACTACAAGAATGTTTCACTGGTCGGATCCAGCCGTCTGAAGCGTGCGCCAATTATGACTTTTCAATTAACTGCAATATTTTTCTCCACTAGTTTTCAGCCTGTTAGCAAATCCGCGAAAAACGTCTCACACCCTCTCAGACAGACATCACCACCAACCCCTGAGAAAACAGCGCTTGATTTGTTTGCTCTGTCACCAGCTCGCACACACTGTCCTGTTTGTTATTAGCGCCGACTTCAAACGGCACGACTTAGGACTTCACCAGCCATGTAGGAGGCTCAGTCTATGAACTAACACTATGCCGTTCTAGGCTTCGCCTCTTAAGGCTCCACTACCTTAAAACAAAAACACGAGATGCAACTCGAGGTGGCTTTTTTCCCTTCTTCTTCTTGTTCCGTCTTGGGCTTGCGGCCAAGCGGCCTTGGTGAAGGAACCCTTGCAGACAAGCTCAGTGAAGAAGCGAGAGCAGCTCCAGGTTTACTCAGCTCTTGTTGAGTGTGTCGCGGCGGTTTGAGCTCTAACCTCATTTTCTTTGCGTTGTATTTTCCTAAGCTTTACGGCCGCAGTAACCCAACACTGGGGCCAGGCGGCGCAACAAAGGCCGGGCCAATCCTCCGCTGTGCACTGTATCTGAAATGATAACACAGCAAGGCCAACGGGCAACAGCACAGCTTCTGCCCAGGTGCTTGCTAGAACTAGGAGCTGAGTCAGGCTCCCTGCCTCTCTCTCTTTCTCTCTCTCTCTCTCTCTTTCTGTTTCTCTACTTGTCTTTGTCTATTTTTTCCTTTCTTTTCTCCTTCTTCTCTTTTACACTCTTATATATGCAAATATACTGTCTCTCCATCCTTCTTCCTTTAAACACTGATCCATTCATCACTTCACTTTTTGTGCTTTTTTCATGAAGCTGCCCCACCTCTACCTCTACCACTACATGTGGTGTCAAAAACGGCCCAGTGAATTTCAGTGCAGTAGGCTCGGTGCCGCATCCCTTGTGGCCTGCTCTGGACCATTGGACTTAGCTCTGCGCTAGCATTTTCATGTACTGTAAGGGATTGGTTGGTGTGGGTGAACAGTGGGAGCGCTGGCCGGTATGCTCTGGTTGTGCTCCTAAAGCTCAAAATTTGAGCAACCCCCAGCCCCATTCCTGCTTCCCAAATATTCTTTATGCGTTCATTATAAACATTATATCAACGCGAAATGTGACATAATGTCGTATATCTGTCCACGACACGCGAGGAGACGTATATAAAAGTGACTGGAGCGGAACTTCAGTTAGGACCATGTTCTTAAAGGTTCTGCTTGCAATACGTCTCTGCTGTTGAAGGCTTGTCTTGTTTTTCATTCAGCAAAGGTATGGGGGGTTAACTTCAATGTAGCATGGAGAACAATGAATTTCTTGTCCTTGCCTTCACACCCCCCACCTCTCTTCCCCCAAAAATCCTTAAGTGTTTATGTTTTATAATTTGGAGCCTGTCATCTTACCCCCGTCTGTTCAACTATCTATGGACACAGCACAACTGGCGTTTGGCTTGATGGCAATGATTTGCGCTCTGAGGATATTTTACACTTATAAATCTGTCCAGACTTTTTGGACGATAATGAAAAGTGACAGTAGAGAGGGCTTGCTCTGTGCTCATTTAGAACTCTTGTGTGACAGCGTGCATTATTTAGGAGACGCTGAATTGTTGGGAGAAGGAAGAGGGGGCTCCTTCTTTTTCCAAAGAAAGGAAAACTCATCTCACGTCGCTTGGCAAGAGTGACCACATGTATCAATTTAACAAGAGTGGAAAAAAGGCATATTAGCTCCATTATAAATCGTGCTGAAGTCTGATAGCCAACCATTTCAGATTCATTTTTAGGCTTTTCGGCCGTTGGCAGATCATAGTTAAAGTGGAGTCGACAGAACTGCACTTGAAACTGTCACTCAAAGAGACAGTGCTGCAATGGAAGACACAGCTAAGGCCTTAAGGCCTTCGGGACACATAAGGTTCAATACCGGAGTTGTTTGAAATTGTAAGGTGATTAGGCTAGAGAGTGTGAGGCAGGCAATAGAGACCCATTGATTTAACACATTTGATTACAGTAACCTGCTCTTACCTACAGTACAGACCTTTGATGATGGGTAGTTGTAATGTGAACCGCTTTCATTTTTCACACATTTCTGATTCGAGAGGCCAATTGTTGGATTCATATTGTGTCAACTTCAGGCCCATTATTTGGCAGTGCACACAAGCTCCCAGAAACAGAGTCGAGGGCTGTTTTTGGTTTTGTCTGTTTAAAGTAAGTCTGGTGATTCAGAAAACATATGTTTGCAGAGTCACCAGCATCAGCTGAGTATTTGAAGCTCACAGGCAGTTCCTGGACATGATGGAACTTGTTTCCTACCTGGGTAATGCATTTTCTGTACACACACACTGCCATCTACTGGTGTGCTTGTGGCACATTTTCCATTCAGCATTTCTCTTTCTTCTTTGGAGGTTAAAGACCTCCACCAAGCAAGTTCAGAGAGGCTGGTCTGTGACCACCAGCAATCTCCCAAAAGTGAAAGAGTGAATATTTTGAAATGACACAGAATTATGCTTTACTTTGGCACCTGGGACGCACTGACTCAGTGATATGCGTAATTGTGTCAAGATGTCTGGACACTGGGCCCAGGCTCCAAATCCACACACAGTGCTAGCGTGGGACTGAAGCAAGCAGTAGCTGTCAGCCGTTAGACTGGAGCCTTCAGAGCTTCCATTTCCACTTTCTTTTTTTGTTTGAAAGTTTGATTTAAAACTGGACAAACCGTACAGTCATTTGGACATAAAAGTCAAAGAGGATATGGGCTATTTTTGCCTTTTGTAGTTTATAACCATCTCTAACATCATCATCAACAGTGGAAAGGGATGCCACAGAAAAGCACTCACCATTGATAGGACTCTAGCACTCTCTCTTTGAAAAAACAGTCTCTGTTTTTTTATTAAAAAGAGAGAAATAAAGCAAAGAGAACAGCAAACTTAAATGTCTAGAGATGTACTGAATATACTGAAGCAATTTTAGTCTCCTAAACACCTGAAAAATCATCCCTGTCAGCCAGCTCCAGCACTGAAGGTGTTTCGCATTGCCACTTCAGATTTGTTTTAGTAAGACACAGGGATCTGGCACGCCAAGCCTTATGGGTAAATACAGTATCACCCAGACCCTGGACACTGGCCAGGCTTGCACAAGCCCACACGGCTTTAAGTGAAAGCACATTGAACGGGTGGCAGGGAAAATTCTGCAGGGGGTCCATCATCAGTATGCTCGGCGTGGGGTGTGTGTGTGTTCGTATTAGCACACTTGTCTGTGTGTGTGTGTGCATGTGTGAGTAGTTTATATGAGAGAAAGAGGAAAAAAATATATATATAGAGAGAGAGAAAGGCAATGTGTGTATGTGTGTGTCTAACAGATGGGGGTTTGTAATTATAGGAATTCAAACACACACAGGGCTTGTTGACTGCGCAATTTTGGGCACAGTACCTATTACCCTAAAAACCCCAAAGTGCAGCAAAAGCTGTGTTTGCCAAGAGGCCTGTCAGATGCAATAAAGCCATAGCACTTCACACCACATGCTCGGGAGCTGTGTAACGTCAGGCTGCATATTTCTGCACTCCCGACACTCTCTAGCCACCGGCCTCATTCCCATTGTCCTTCTCGCTCTGTCTCCCAGGAAACGCTCGGTGACCCACGCGCAGCTGATGCACGACAAAGGCCGGACGCTGCAAGACTACAAGCGGCGCATGTGGCTACAAGAGCTCCTGGACGTGGTGCACACCGCAGAGACCCGTGACGTGCCCATCCGGAGCGGCGGCAGCAGCAGCAGCAGCGGTGCGGGGGTCGGCCTGGGGGTCGGAGGAGGGGTCGGTGGAGGCGCTGGAGGGGTCAGCATCGGCATGGGGATGGGCCTGGCCACAGGGGGCGGCTCCCATCACCCGAAACCGGCCGGAGGAACCAAGAACCTCCCCATCAGCTTCCCCCTGGAGGACGAGGAAGGCACCAACCTTCCGCAGGAGACCAACAAGTTGCAGACGTACAAGGACTCGGCCATGAGGGGGGCCGGCAAGAGGAAGAAGAAGAAGGAGGGCCGGTCGGGGAAGAGGCGGGAGGGCGAGAAGAGGAAGAGGAGGGCACGCTCGCTGGTGTGGGTGCCAGCAGAAGAGCCCGGAAGCGGCTACCACCTGGAGTGGCGGCCATACTATGACCTGCAGGGGGCACTGCACTAGAACACTGTCAGTCTTTGACAACGGTGAGTGTCTCAACCCTGACCGCAACCTTGATAATCTCCCCTTCATGCAGATACAGTTTTAAAAGCAGAATCAGAGAGAGAGAGAGAGTTCCAGCTTAGATTAGGACCCTTTGGTCAAGCATCCAAACTTAGGATTTGTTTCAGATCAAAAACAGATTCCATGTTCTATAACCACCTACCATGTAGCCCAACACATACTATCTACTTCTCCTCAAAATCCCTCTCACTAAAACATAAGCCTCACACACAACATGCACACACACGCACACACTTGTACACACAAAACCCCCCAGCCTTGTCATTTTGTGCTTCCGCAGTAAGGAACCGGGGCCCTCTTTGATGTTAAGTAGCGGGCTGTTTGCTTAGTGGAAGGTGTCTCCTCTGCATAATTGCAAACATGTGTCTGAGTGCCTCCCGCCTGTCCACAGCGCCTGGGGGAAAGTGATGGTGTATAAAGTCCTAGCAAGCCCCTAAACATGCCCATTCTCTCTCTCTCTCTCTCTCTACACACACACACACCATACATAAACATTCTCACACACACACACATACAGTACATACACAAACACACTCACATATACACACATACACACACACACACACGCACACACTCACATATACACCCATACAGTACATACACACACACACACACACACACACACACACACACGCACGCACACACATGCATACAGCTGGCATTGTTTAAGCTTATGCAAGTTGATTCAGAACAGACCTCATGTCTAACCCTTTGCTGCCAACTTCAGGTTTTATGAGATTTTTAGAATATCCAGTAGCAAATACAATGAGCAATTTCTTGTTTGAAAGAGCAGGGCAGTCCATAGAGAGAAGTATCTGTGCGCATGAACATGTTTGGTAAAGCATACTCGTGGATATACTAACGTACAGTATGTTTCTCTTTCTTCTTTTCATACTCGTGGCTATACTAACGTACAGTATGTTTCTCTTTCTTCTTTTCATACTCGTGGCTATACTAACGTATGTTTGTCTTTCTTCTTTTGCAGAAACGTAAGGACATTCCCAACAGACACCTAAATACTCCTGTTGCAGAGTTTCTGTAATTGTGATTGTTTGGACAGTTACACGGAATATATTTATTGTCTGTAAATATTCTCAACACACCAGAAAAGTAATAATAATGACAATAAAAAATATGATAAAAAACCTTATTCAATGCTCCAAGGGGCTACAGATTTTGATCTTTGTGAATACTGCCTTTTTTTGTTAGGACTATGCCAATTATAAATGTCAGATTTGCGGTAATTTATTTTGTTTGAATGGTGTATTTATTTTGTAAATGTATTAAGGTGCTGCTGACCTTCTATATTTTTGTACCATAATGCACTTTAGATATATAAATATAAATATATAAACAAGTCATTTTTTTGTTAATTGACTTTTGTGGTTTGATTTCAATGAAGAAGAAAAAAAAGTCAAAGTTATCAGTCATTCCTACACGTGTTAGCCTGCTCCACGGTTTGGCTAGGGAACGCTGACATAGTTCATTGTCTCGCTTTTATTTGTTCTTTTTGTTCATTTGTTTGTTTGTATGTTTATCTGTTTGTTTGATGTTCTGAGGGCTTGTGGGGGGAGGGGACATTTGTTTGCGGTTTCCATGCTGCTGACCAGGACGCCCCTTTTATGTCGCCCACAAAATCCAGTCAAGTGACGCGGTTGGGTCATCAACTATGTGCATTGTGCTCCTCCTGTCTCTCTCTATCTCTTTCTTTATTCTTCTCTCACTCTCTCTCTCCTTTTCTCACAAACTCATCTGTTGCCCCTGGCATTTGGTTGTTTTGTGTCTTGCTTGTTTCAAGGCCAGAGCTCACTCTGTACATAGAGACGGATCACACATTATCAACTCAATGTTGTTGTTTGGCCCTTGCACTGAGAGAACATCCCTATATTGGATGGATTAAACATTTGACAGTTACTGCTATGTCTCGTCTCCTTCCTGACCTTCTTGATGGGCCTCTTCCCAGGACCTCCCACCCTCCCAGGAGGTGTAGGGGGGTG
>JAGFZM010002138.1:16575-29660 GCA_017657215.1 Limnothrissa miodon | reverse complement strand
CCACTGTTCTCCTCTGTGTTATTTTCAGTCAGGAACTGTCTCCTGTCAGTGTGGCGATGGCACTGTGAAAGCCTTCCATGTCTGTTGTTGACAGCTCTGTTTAACCGCACGTTCAATTATAGCCTTGCTCCGATTAGGCTCCTTCCCCCAGAGACAGTTGGACACTATCAGAGCAGACTAAACAAGCTCAAAAAAATAAAAAACCCTCTCAAGCACAAAGGCACAGTATAATCAGTCTGACTTCTTACAATAGACGCACATACTCTTTCCCTAGACACTTACACTACAAACTGTGTCTCCGCACACAAATACATACAAATGCTAATTGGCACTGATACCATTATTAATTGTTTGGAGAGTGAGTGCATACAGACAAAAAAATCCTTCTTTGGCTTTGACACTGAGACATACACTGGTCGGTGTCAATGTTATGAGTCAGAGACAGAGGAATGGACCCTATGAACTCTGAGTGTGTGAGTGAGAAAGCAAGGATGAAAGAAAGAACAGAAGAGAAAAGTTGACAGATTGATGGACAGACAGACAGACAGGAAAAGAAACACAGAGACAGAGACCGACAAGCAGAGAAAGAGAGACAGAGAGAGAAAAGGAGAAAGAGAAAAGGAGAAAGAGGATAGTTTAGGAGAGAAAGAGAGAGAGAGAGAGAGAGAAATGAGTTAGGGAGTGGGTCAGTGACAGGATTGCTTCATTCTCTCTGACCTCCGTCTGAGCGCTGGAGCGGAGGCTGTTGGAGGAAGTGAGATGGGCCTCGGGGGGAGATGGATTACCTACCTCTGGCTGACTCGCACAATAGAGACACATTGCACTGCACCGCACCAGACCGAACCACACCACACAATACCACACCACACAATACCACACCACACCACACAATACCACACCACACCACACCACACCACACCACACCACCACGTTTGTCCTGCCTCCACCATCTGACCATGGCGAAGAGTAACAGGAAAGGACAGAAGCAGAGGGCTGCTCATAATTTATTATTTATTTATTTTCTCATCCGCCTTGGATCTTCACATTCACTCAGCGAGCGCGGAGATGAATTCAATTTGCTGGCCTCTAATAGACTGTGTAAGGGAAAGCCGCACTGGCGGGCTGGAATTATAACGATTAACAATGGCTTACATCATCTGTGGCGTCTGCCCTGCTAAATCCATCTCTCCGCCGCAGAGCTCAGTGTGGAAACATGGTGCACCTCATCCAGCGCTGCATCTCAGTCCCTTTCCAAAATGTCCACGGCTTTCCTGATCCGTCTCCATTCCCTTTCCATGCTCGGCACGACTCTCAAGGGCCTCCAAGAGGGCCCATCTTGGGGCATTTAGACGCATTTGGTACGGCATTATATCAACAGGGAGCATTCCTTTTTTGGCAGACCCATCAAAGTCGCTCAAACACACTCCTTCCTGTAAAGGGACATCGGAATCACTTTCTCCCCTCCGCTAGCCATGATTTCTTGCCAATGCGTAGACCAACTGCGCTTTGTTGAGACTAAGCCGTCTGACATCATGGGTTTAAATTGAAATTATGAGCAAAAGGTTGAAATCGACAAAGAGCATGAACTAAACGCATCATATAGTGTGTGTGTGTGTGTGTGTGTGTGTGTGTGAGAGAGAGAGAGAGAGAGAGAGAAAAAGAGAGGGAGAGAGAAGACAAAAGAAAGAAAAAGACAGAAAAAGAAAGACAGAGAGAGAGAAAGATAGAGAGCTCATATGAATCATGTTAATGGTATTAAGTTCAGCCATACATTTTGCATAGCTATTGAATTATCTTTACTTACTTACTAATTTAGACTTTAGACAGTGCATTTTGCCTGGCATTTAAATTAGGATTGCGTGAGTGCACAGGGATATGGAGAAGCACATCAAAAGACTAGGCGAATGCTTCATACACAACACAGAGACAACCACAGCCAATGAAAAGCTCTTTAAGACGCCGCACACATATGCAAACACATCAAGAACAAAGGACATATGCAGGCCCGGACCCAAATGTGAACCACTGATGTCTCAAAATGTGAAGATGTTCATTCTAAAGACTCTTTTCTTCAGGGTTTCTTACAGCACTCACAGTGGATGTCTTGCCTGGGAATCAAATCCATGACCTTGGTGTCAACTAAGCTAAACAAAACTTAAGAACTACTGATTTGCAAGGGTAAGAAAGTCAAATTAAAACCAAAGCATTTTGGACTCACCCTTGGACTGTCAATATCTGTCCACGCCCGGGTGGAGGGAATGCCATTCCAGTCATGGCTGAGAGCACATGCATGAACAAAATGAACTTTCTCATCATAAATCTAATTAGAGACAAACTGCCATTCCCCAAGCCCAAGTGTTCTCTCTCTCTCTCTCTCTCTCTCTCTCTCTCTCTCCGTCCCTCTTTTTTTCCTCCTAAATGTGTGGTATAAAGGAGTTGTGGGTTTTCAAAGAGCCATTAAAATAACTCTTGCCGCTGGTTTTGCAACATGACAAGTTTGGTTTGGCCGCCAGTCAGAGGGCTGAAAGACATCTCCCAGGAGGACGGACGGAGCTGTCATGGAGGCAGTGATTCAAGCATACATACGGGAACAAGGCACAGCTTAGCACACCAACAATAACAAAAACACCACACTATCCTGTCCACCAGTGTTCTCACCCCAAATCAGAAAGTTTGACTCCACGGCCAATTCGAATTAACACACTTGCACATTCAGACACTTCAGCATGTGTCTATGTGGATTGTCTTTTTTATATGTTTTCATTTAATTTTATTTTTTTTTGCTCATGAAATAAAATAAAATAAAAATAAAATAAAAAGGCAGATGATGTCAATGTGAGAAAGAGGTAGTTGGCCTGACTACATCTCTAAGTTCACTTGACAGTAGTTTTGGACAAATAAACTTCTTATATTTTGTCAGGCAGAAAACTGAAAAAACAAACAAAGCCTCGCATGGCGGTTTGATTCAATTCCTCACCTGGCAAAGTGTGTGTGGAGTTGTGAGCTTAGGCCCACTCCCCAATGAAAAGAGAAACGGGTCAATAATTGGAAAGAAATGGGAGAGCACCACTGAAGCAGTATGTAGGAATGGCTAAGTAATATTATGATGCTTTTAAAGGCAGATTCAAGCGGCTATGGGGGAAATACTGCAGAGTGACGGGGGAAAAACAATCCCGCAACTGGGAGGTATTTTTCAAGTTGAGGTCATGTCCTCATGGCCTTGTTAGTGTGGTGAAGAGGTTGGAGCTCAAGAGGATAAGTGCAGTTCTGACACCATCTAGCTTCTGGCTTCAGTAGCTGGAGTTCAGTAATGAGTCCAAACACTGCCAGCACAAACATACAACAGCAACCAACAACCACCTTTCATGTCTTTGTTGTTCGGCTGTCTCTGGTCCCAATATCAGGGCTCTTGTCAAGAAAGTCTGCCAATGCTAACTGGATAAAATACCCAATAAACACCAGGCCATTCTCTATTAGTAGCGTTCACATAAATCTCAGCAGTTTTGTTAGGGAGTGTATTTTTTTCTGTTTCTTGCAAGGTAACCAAGCCTGAAAGAAGGCCTTTTATAAAATCACTTCTGTTTTAGTCTTTACCAAATCCACTTATCTTTATTGAATTAAATGGATAGTTGAATAAAACGGCAACTTAACAAAGAGAAACCCAGTGCTTCAATTTAGTAGGTACAAGAGATCAATGCATGCTGCGGTGCCAGAAAATAAACTCACAAATAGAAGGCCTCTGGCATTTGTGGTTTGACTTCTGGCAAGGGAAACAGTCGCAAGTGAAAAGTCACGAATACACTCCTGCTGAGGGACAGGGAGGAGAATAACTGCCCGAGAAAGAGCGAGAGAAAGAAAGAAGAAAGAAAGTGAGAGAAGAAGAGAGGGAGAGAGAAAGAGAGAAAGAAGGGTGGGGGTGGGGGTTGGACAATTACCCTTCCCCGGCAGGGGAATCAATTGGGCCGAGAGCGTGGGAAACATCTGTGCAATTTAGATGAGTGGCCGCTCCCAAGCCTCCAAAATTACCCAAGATTATTGGTTCAAAGCATATCCTGCCAGAGCAGCCGTGCTGCAGCCGCCGCCGCCGCCGCCGCCGCCACTGTTCATCGACGTACCTGCCTACCTCCACGGCCCTCATGATCTCTTAAACATCCTTGGAGGCTGGGCCCCGGGCTGACACACAGTGGAAAACATAGCGGTTCGAACTAAAATGAAGTAGTGTGAGCAGATTGGTTTTCAACACGGCCCTGCGGACGGGGATGAGAAAGCCTTGAATTTAAATAAACACCATTGGGCTTAAATAGACACATAGAGAGAGAGAGAGAGAGAAGGGCAATGGGCCCTGGTTCCAACAGTCATGTATTTCAGCCCGCTTTCAAATCTTTTACAAACAAAGAGAGCAGAGTGTGATTTTCAGAGCAGTTAAAAGAAGTCTAAACAGAACATGCCTCTTTTTGATGATTATTCTGAGTAAGGATTAAGAAAATACTTCCCTGCCCCTTGCTTCTTTTTTTTCAATGGCTGAAAAACAGTTCCAATTCTTGCAGAGGCAGCAGAGTTGAGAGAAGGTGTTCATCACTGTTAATGTTCTGTTATGTATTACCTTCTGTTATGTATTACCTTCTGTTATGTATTACCTTTTACTGCAAGATATTCTTTTCTTCAAGATTTTCTGCTGCATGATTTTCAGTGGCTGGACAGTAGCTTACACCTCCAAGGGAAAGAGCTTTGGAGCTGAAATAACCCGAAACACAAGAGTCACAAGAGTTCTGTTTGTTTGTCGCCCTCTGCTGTTCATCTCTTTCACCCTGCCTGTTGACAAGTGCCAGGTCTGCACTAGAAAACCAAGTTCTGGGCTAGAAATGAGGACTGCATTAAGTGGCCTAGTGGTTTTTGTTCCTGGACGTACATGTATTGCTACTTGTACATATTTGTGTTTACAAAATGGTATGTATTCTTTGGAGGAATTTCATAGGATCCTGGCAGCCTCTTGCCTTCCCTAAATCACAGAAATGGTCAATGTTCAGCTTATATGGCAGCTAAAGGGATGAACTATTCTGCATTAAACAAATTAGATTAGTCTCACTACTGACACTATGGCGAGAGGGCCTTACTGTTGAAAAAATAGCCAATACTCTTGCTATAACAGGTATTGGCCACGTGGGGGAGACTATTATAAAAGTAGAGATATAAGTCAGTGGTTGCCGAACTGGGGTACTAGGAGCCTTCAATAAATATGTGAATAGGTTTCAACTCTCACCAGAATAAAAATATCCTACCTCAGACTATTGCAATACAACTTTTAAATAACATTTTTGTTTATCAAGTGTTCACAATTTTGAGTAGCATGTTGTTTATTCAAGCAGAAAAAAACATTGCTAATTAGTAGGCTATCTGGAATACAAAGCACTCGTAGTGCCAGCAACTGCTAACAATAAATCTGTGTCTGAATTGTCTTTTGGTAAAGGTCATATGGCATAAAAAGCATTTTGCATATGCATAAGTCGTGTAGGCCTATTTGTATTATGGTTTGTCAGTAACTAATGTGAATAATGTTACTGTAGGATACTGTAAGGAAAGTTTACACATCATCTTCATCAACCGTCTTCTCTGCAGCGGTAGTAAATAGCATAGTGATGCTGATGGTTTAAGCTACTTTACATTCATAAAATGTAGACTAGGCTACCCGAGGAATTAGGATAGCATTTTTTAAGAAAAACATAAAAAAGCTGACTGACTGAAAATAGGACAAAGTTTGTTGTTACTGCAATTTTTAAAAATGTCGCTACAGTGTTTTGAGAAATTAAAACAGACTTGCAAACATTTCTGAAAACACTAGGCTAGCTAGTCTATCATCCCGTTTTACTTATGTATTATAGACATGTTGCCATTGTTATCTTACCTTATTCGCTGCTACTTAATCTTGACTGTCATTACTTATCACCTCCAGAATTATCATCTTCAGAATAATAACTGGGGGAATGTTTATTTGACTTCATTCGCTTTGAAGCCCCTTTGGATTAGACTACCGTCCCCAAGTCACTAGAGGGCAGTGTTTGGCATTATACAAACTTCCAAATGTTCTGCTTCCTCAATGCTTTTCATTCGTCCAATCCAAGAAGAGATACTATCTAGTCAATCGGATGTTGTTGATGTGGATGTTGGGGGAAACTTCCGTGTAACTCGTGGTTGCAAGCATGGCTCTGGGTGGGAAGATAAACAGACCCAGAACGGTAAGTTTTACATATTGATATGGTCACGAATCAAATTTTTACACCTTAACATTGTGTAAATGGTCTACAGTTTTATATCTAATACAAATTTGGTCAGCCTGTGCGATGCGTTCACACCACATACTCAGCTAACCGAACCGAACGCTCTTAGTCAAAGCACAAGCTACTCCACTGGTGCATCAGTCTCAAATTCATTCGTTGTAAACCTATCATCGGAAATTCTTGGTAAGTTGTATAACTAGTGAATGTATTTGTAGATTTGTAGTCCGCTTAATCCTTTGTTTTTATGTTTAAAGGAGTTGGGAAAGAAGTTGTTCAAAAGGCGCAGGGTCCAGTCCAGGGAAAGAAAAAAGAAGCACAAGATCATTGGAGCTGTAGTGGACAAAGAGATCATTACTAAGCATCACCTAAAAAAGAGAAGGTCAGTAATGTGTGTGTGTGTGTGTGTGTGTGTGTGTATGTATGTATATATATATATATAATTTTATTTATTTATTTATTTATTTTTTTTCAGGAAAAAAAAACCCTAGACCCTAACCCGAGATTTAAATAACATTCAGTTTTAAGTGGCTTTGTAGTGAGACAGATTCAGGCCTACTCCTATTATACCGGTATTGACTGTATTTGCCTAACCAGATGACACAAAGTTGCAGTCATTTTCCACCCTAAGTGGTTAAATCTAAGATCATTACTAGTATAGGAACTAGTATTGACACAACTGTAAATAAATTAGTATTGGATCGGAATTGGGTCGATTCAGGAAATCGGCAATAATACCCTGCCCTTATACAGACAGACTTTGTCACTTTTCGTTTTCAGATGAATTCAGAGGTTTGCTGTAGACGATAAGTTTGTTCAGGCTACTTTGTGTTTTTTCCTGTAGTTGCTGTTTGTCTATTTTTCATGAATTTTGGTGTGAAACTAACTGCCTAAAACGCAGACAGAACCTTCCAAATCTTTCTCATAGTCTTATTTAGGCTGCCACAGCATGCTGATTGGTTCTAAAGGCAGTGCAGTCAGCAGTAACAGTTTATTTTATTTTGTGGTGGTTCCCTGCGTCGAAAGCTGTCCAGTGCATATTGTGGGAATAACACCTTACTACTGCATACCAAATGAATGTGTATTATTGACAGTAAATGACATTAAGTAGAAGTCAAGGCCTACTATGTCCTTATTAAGATCATGTCAAGAATAGATCTGAAGATTCTCATTCATCCAGGTTATGGTAGTCACAGTGTTCAGTTAAGGCAACTCGACTTCAAAAAGAAGTCCAGTTTCCTTAAAGGTGCTCTTTGAGATCTTGCAGGATTTTAGCGCGATTTCAAATCATAGGCATCTCCCCTTGATTAGCTAGATATCTGCTCCCTGAATACACTAGGGAAAAAAACAATCAATTGACAATAAAGATGGTAGAGGACGTGCATTAACTCCCACCCCGTCTTGTTGCCTGTTGGTTTGTTGTTGTTTGTTATGTTTAAGTTCAGATCCCCCATCACTAGCGTTTGTTTGAATACACCACTCAGATGAGTTATTACAGCCCCTGTGTTGTCGTTCGAGACTGGGTTTTCTCATAGTGTATTCAGGGAGCAGAAAGCTAACCGATCAAGGGGAGATGCCTACGATTTGAGATAAAAATAAAATCGTGCTAAAATCCTGCAACATCTCATAGAGCACCTTTAACTGAACACTATGACATGTCAAGAATAAACGTCTAATTCATCATAAACAACATGTGTATCCATGGTTAATAAATAAACACAAATACCATAACTGATGTTGCTAAACACGTGGCTTACCAGTCACTTACACAGATCATAGGTGAGAATTAGTGACTAACTCATTACACAGATCATAGGTGAGTATTCGTGACTAACTCATTACACAGATATTAGGTGAGTATTAGTGACTAACTCATTTTGTTAAACTTTGTGTAATCTGCCCTACATACAACTACATCCACAACAACAAAACGAAATAACATCAAGACAGATGTGTGTGTTCCGTTGTGGCTCTTCAGTGTTGGGCAAGCTAAAGATTTAGTTAATTAATTTACCAGTTACTTTCCATAAGATGGAGCGTCACTAAACTAAAACTCCTAAAGGCAATATGTAGCAAGCTAAGCCACAAAGATATGGTAGAAGTAGTTCACTATGTTAAGATACTCCATAATTTACAAAATGCCTATGATATAATCCAATCCAAAAGCTAATCTCTTATTACCCAACTAATGTCTCCTTGAAACAGTACACATATAATAGTAAAAATAAAAAGTTAATTATACTGTTAGAGGACAATATCCTTAAGGTGGTATTTACACATTTTGTGCAACACTGAGGCTCTTTGGGGTATTCAATTGAGGAACATATTCAATATACTCACAGTCCAGTTGATAATTTGTCAGACTTAATTTTTAGTTCATTAGTGTTTAGTGTTTAGCTTATTTGTTTTGAAGCAGAAACTTGACAGAGTAATTACTTTATGAAAAGATTAACTATTTAATTGTGAAATACCAGTTATTAAAGCAACAGAAATAATGCAGTGTGCTTTGTATCTAACTCCTGCAAAACAAAAGCTTTTTACCCATAAAATAATCACCATTATATCTAGTAGAACTGAAATAACATCCTCATTCTCAAATTGTGTAGCATCTATATCTGATATATATTTCTGATGATTAACGACTATGCTATAATGCATTCCTGCTTTTCTGCCATTTATGTGGAGTGCAGAACATAATATATAGCAAAACCAAGATTGCTGTCAGGAATCACAGGCATTTGTTTTCCATCTCTTTTGAAAATACATCAAAGGTAGAAGCCTTTAAAAAAACATACTAGTCAGTGTCACAAAGGGGCAGATTCCTTTGATTTGATTTGATTCAGTTGATTTAAATTAAAAGTGTCAAACATGTGGCCCAGGGGAGGGATCAGGATCTTCACATTGTTTTTATGCGACTATAATTAAAAAGCTTGGGGAAAAAAGTGTAGCTACGTGGCCTACTTGAAACTAATTTGAACAATGGATGTCACTATAGAGCTCAAGTATGAGATTCATCATGAAATTGCTTGCCAGGAAAGGAAAAGAAGACAAAAGTCATAAACACATTTAGACCCCTGAGTTAAAATGATGAAGAATTACTGAGGGTGTGATGTCAGTTTTTTTTTCAATTCAATTCCATTTTATTTGTACAGCGCATTCTACAAAAGCCATGTCTTGTAGCAGTATGCACAGCACGGCAAAGAGCACCAATGGGCAAAAGGGGCCAAGGAAAAACTATCATTTTTCATCTCGTTGTAGTGTTGAAAGAAACCTTGGGCAGGTCCACGGCTCACGGGGCTAACCCAACTGCCTAGGGCCATGCACACACACACACACACACACACACACACACACAGGTCCATGGCTCACGGGGCTAACCCAACTGCCTAGGCCCTAGGGCCATGTAGGGTTGCACATTTTCAGTCTATCAGTTTGTGATTAGTACAGTACATGGTATTAGTTGGGTCTTGACTCAGGATAACCGTAGCATCATAACCCCAGAATGTAGTCATTTCGTAAAAATGTATGTTGTTTATATAGCATCATAATAATCCCAGGATATAGTCCAATATCATTTTATGCTTTAGAATGGTACTATCAATTATTGATTTTAATGTGATTTTTGACCAAATACACACTATCAATTGCATATGTTTTTTGTTTTTTTTCCTTCAACAGCTCCAATAGCCGGACCAATATTTCTCTCTCAAACAAAAAGAAACACAAGCTACTAAAGCAGCTTGCTCATATGGATAAGGAGAAGTCGGGCATGGATGGTATGACGTGTGTTTAGTCTATTTAAAAATGAATGGTTTGTTCTGTATTCAGTACATTTGAAAATACTATGTTCTTTTTTCATAAATTCATAAATTTTCTGTTTTACTTTTCGAAGTGGAGTTTGTGTCCCTGAAGAAGGCGCCAGCACCACCCGTAACCTCCACCTCCACCTCCACCTCTACCAAGCCTAAGAAAGCAAAGCAAAAGAACGCTGCTGGAGCAACAGATGTAGAAATGATGGACATGGAATGATGATCCTCGGAGTGGCCTCGGCTCATGACTAGGGTGACCTGGGAACGACGGGAGTTCATTGTGTTAAGACTACGTCCGACGCACTGATCGCAACCACAGATTTGAGGGTGCAACGTGGATGAGTTCTGTGCAACAGAGCAGTTCTGTTTACAGAATTAACAGAATTTCTTTGTTTCTGAATATATGTCGTTTTGTGATTTGGTCTTGTAATGGAGGAATTCATATGAAAACTGTGTCAATTCTGGTGTTGTCTAGAAATATCTTGTGATTTTTTTTCCTGTTAAGATATGGAAATAAATATCTAGATTCACATTTATTTAAATAAACAAGCCATGAATGTGACCGTTCTACAAGATAACCAGTTGACAATGGATGTTGACTGGTAATGCTTTGCGTAGCATGGAAACATAGCCTACAATGTACATTCAAAGTCCTATCATCAATAACGTGTTCTCTGCTCTTTCTAGCCTAAAACGATATTGTGCACCATTCGCACCCAGGGGGGGTAATAAGACGGATTAAACTATGCTCTTCTGATTTTTTAACACTGGTTTTCATTTTGTGAAGTCGGAATATATTTAATTTATGCGTGGTGTGGTTGTGCCGTGTCTAAGATATGGGGGCTGAACAAATATGTGCCGTCATCCCTCCACTAGTCGCGTTGAGGACAAAGAGACAAAAATGGGTCAGACTCAGGGAAAGCAAGGATCGCTCACGAAGAAAATGACGTGGGTGACACTGCGTTGTACTTAACATTTTTAAACATCTGGTTTGCGTTTTCTTTTAAAAGGTGTAATTCACGGTTTTGACAAGTAGTACATAAATGCTTGTGGTGATTCACGCCCGGTTCTCAGGCTGCTCTTTGCAGTAGACTATTGTTAATTTGCTGCGAGCGTTTGTGACGGGGATCTTCGGATCGCCTTCAAGTCGAAACATAATGGACATCATTTCTGTTTACGTCCTTTAAGGGTTCACTTTCTTCGCTTCAGGACTCCTTAAATAGGTAACTTACTCCGACATCCTGATTTCACAGTGGCACCAGCTTCTTCCATTGTACAGCCTAATGAACAATACCGGTTTAGTTTGACTAATTCCTTCTATTTTAGACAATGTGATAGCCAAGCGGCTCACAAAGTGACTGCTATTAGAATATCTCATAGCTTTGTTCATGTGATTTTAAGAAACATGCTATTAGTCACACCTCCGATGACACTGTGTTAGGCTAGGGGGTGGTGAATCAGTAAAGCGTTCAGTTTTGTAATCGTATAAGAAATATGCGCGTGTTCTTTTGTACATAACCCTACCTAGTTAACATTTAGTCTGATTCTAACAAGTAATTCATTTAATTAGCTACGCTCCAGCTGAAGAAAGGGATACATATTTCATAAAGATTGCATCACGACAGGGTCCGGATACTTTTGTGTGGTGCTCAGTAGCCTAGCGACGCATCACCAGCATCTTTGATACTCAGCTGCAGGGAAAGATGGGAACGAGCTATGATGAACCTCTAGAGGCACTCTCAGACATCTGGCTTCTTCCGCTTGTTTTCCCTTTTCCCCATCCCAAATGCGAGTATTGTGTTTGATGTTTTATAAAAAAAATTCACAGTGAATTGATCAGCTTGTTAGCACTTTAGGGAAGACTGGTCAGTGGCCTAAGCTACTGGCTACTGGCCTAAGAAATGAGAACGCAATAACGGTTTTGAAACCATAGCCTATCCCCGAAGCCTTTAGCAGATGCTTCCAGGATGCGTGCAAACGTGTAGGCCTGATTACAAGTTTACTACCATAAAGCAAAGAACCTCTTCAGTGGCCTTAGTTAAATCCTTAAGCACTTGACACGACTTCATATCTGACTGATAACAAAAGCTTATCGTGTATTTTAGAACAGGGGAGCAAAGTCCCAGTTCCTGAGACACAGTGACACTGTAGACTTCTGACTTTCTGATCAGCTCATGGGGATCAATCAACTCTCTTACATGCTGGTGAGTCTTAAAACATGTCTTTATTTAGCATACTCTGGTTTTGAAAGAAATAGCTGTCTAATGTTTTGTAGGCTGCCCAGCTTGTCCAACACATTTCAAGTGCTTTGTCTTTTGTGTAAAAAAGCCTGCCTGCCAACAACAACAAAAAAAATGGGCGATGTTATTTTTGTCATCAGCTTTTTTACTTTTAGTCTAAAAATGGCGAATGTTTATAATGCCACATTTTAATAAGGATTGGGTGAACAAATGCCTTGAATATTTGTGATAGTAGGCCTAATACTTTTCACAAAGATATCATGGTCAGGAAAAAGACACAAAATCACATGTATTGTTTCAGATTCATTCTACTTGTGTTTTGCTTTGTGTATTTCAGCAGCAATTTGTGTCATCTTCTAAAGTGGGTTTCTAGAACATTCAAATTAGGAACAATGTTTCAGTGTTTCGCAGAGTAGATTGCCCTTCTAAATGGGTCTGATGATTGTTTCCCCAGGGTCTTGAGATATTGTAGTAAAATGTTATAAAACAGTGTAAACTCTACCAAATGTCACAAAAATAACCTTTCTCTTTTTATGATGTATGTCCAAAAGCTATATTCAGAAAGTTCACAGAAGAAGGCAAGAGATTTTCTCTAGAACATTTTACTTTTGTTTTGCTCCCACTAACAAAACATCAACATAAGGTTAAGGAACCGCAGTGATGTTACAGTGTTTGTCAAACAAACAAAACCTAGGATTTAAAATGAGAAGGAAAGGAGTGTGTGTGTGTGTGTGTGTGTGTGTGTGTGTGTGTGTGTGTGTGTG
>JAGFZM010002138.1:0-11575 GCA_017657215.1 Limnothrissa miodon | reverse complement strand
TCGCGGGCAGCTTGGAAGACGAGTCTGGTGGCGGTGGTGCTCGTTGGGCTGGCCTTCGTCACAATGGTCCTCGCTCTGGTGGGCCGCAAGGCCATGGAGTCTTTCGACCGTCGTCACTACACGCGACTGGAACTCAACGATCTGCACTACGAGGTGTGACCCCACCACCAGGATTTCTTTGCTACTATGAATAAAAAAGAGTGCTACACACAAAAAATCTCAACAAACACATGAAATATTTAATAACAAATAATAACATGACATACTCAAGCGCACAGGACACTCAAGGACTCCTGCAAAAAAAAACATATTTGTTTTTCACACTGTTGGGTAATTTTACACCTATTGATAAACTGTCCTACTTTACTTTTGTTTTATGACACACTGTATATCTTTCTGCGATAAAGGCCCTTTATGAAACATTTAATCACTCACATCACTCTGAGGGAGAGTTCAATATGAAGACTGTAGAAGGTAGTGGAGGAGACGGATAAAGCGAAAATTAAAAAGCAATACCTCAAACTCAGGAAGCCTAAATTTAGACTAAAAAGAATTCCTTTGATGACGCGATATGCACTGCAGCGAGACCCGGCGGATGGACGGAAGACTTTGCACAGTGGGGTGGAACGTTGAGCGAACGTTTGAGATAGCGACTGATGTGCGCTCACTGCATGTCTGGCACTCACAGTGCATAATCAATCCAGCTTATTTCTTATGGCGGCGCTTGACTAGGTGACCCTCGAAACTGTAAACTGTAAATGCCTCGATCGACGCGGTTTTTATTTTCCCTCACTGTTGTGACTGTGCTGTTCATGAACGTACTGCATCTGTAGGGTTCCTCGGGAGCCAGAGGAAATGCTGTGGTGAGCTGTAGAAGGGTTCATTTGTGCACTTCATATCATAAAATGATTTTGTTTGACACACATTTCTACACACTTTTTTGAGTATTTATAGAAAATGGTTTCCATGCACTGTTAGATTACACAGACTGTACACTTTGTCAAATAGTTTGTGTGTGTGTGTGTGTGTGTGAGAGAGAGAGAGAGAGAGAGAGAGGCTACCTGAGTGAGAATGAGAAAGAGAGAGAGAGAGAGTTATGTGGCAGAAATGCAAAATGGACTTTGCATAGGCTTAAAAAAATACTCTTTTGCTGGGTGTAATGCTTCATATCACTACAAGGTGGCAGCCTCCACTCAGCAAAAAAGTATGGGAATGGAATTGGAATGCCATGGTGCAGTATGCAACCTAGGCTGTGTAACACTTGCACAGAAACTAATTAAGTCATTTCTTTCTTGTATTGCTTTAATGTTTTCTAAGATCTCAGTGTATGTGGATGGTAATAGTTTGGTCTTGTTTTGTGAAGTGTTGCTTTCCATTTGATTTAATAAATAACCAAAAAAATATCTTGCAAGGAATATTTTTTATGTGTTACATCACAATACATCTCATGTCAACTATCAACACTCAGTGCTTATAAGAGACAATCAAAAGGACAAAACCATACTAATCCCCACATCATAGATCTATCTGTAGTCTAAACTTAAGGTGTACATTGGTAAATATAGGTTGAAATTACCTCACCCCATCACCTCATGTTCTTAAAGTCTGAAAGGTATTTTTAATAAACAAGTTCTGCAGAAATATGTCATTTTAATTTTCAATCACTAATCACGTGCACTATCACACGTCAACTAGTCAAAAGGAAACGAGTCCAAAAACAGAACAGACCAATTTCAGGGCTTGCATGTTTTACGAGCTCTCTCACAGGGGTACAAATTAGGAAAAGCCCCCCACACCACCCCTGAGACTGCCCTGAACATTTTTTTTACTTTTCTCATTGCCTACTCAGGTAAAACATTTTTTCCTCCAATATTTAGGCCAAATTGACCCAGATTGTTTTGCTTATTGAGCCTAAATATGTAAATATATGAGTACTAAGCACCCACACTGCATCTGGATTATTGGAAATAAAACAAATTAATGCTTTGGTTATTCTTCACCAAATATGGCATGACTGCATCTGGTTATTTCTTACCCTATATGAGTCAAAAATGTCTTAGTGTCGTCTATGATTAAAAAAAATCTCTTTTTTTATTGAGAATTTGTCAGAGTTTGAAAACATACCTTTGTCTTTGCCTAAGTTAACCACTGGAGGCTAGTAAATATTTACAAATGACTCTTTCCTCCTTAAATAATTATGGCAAAAAGTGTTTGATATTGTTCGCCCGAAAATGCTTTTATGCTTCTTTTTTGAGGAACCAAACAGCGCGCCGTAGGGTCATAGGGGTATGTTGTCCTTAACCGAAGCACCAATGCCGTGAGAAACTAGTCCCGCTGGAATGTGTTTTTTATGCTTCCAAACAATTGTTGTAGAAGCCTGCATCTCCCCCATTTTGAAATGTGAGATCTTCTTCGCAGTGTCTGATGATCATTTCTAAGATCATCGCGAGGCTATTTTTATTTGACCAACACATTCGTCAAGGGAGTGCGCGTGTAATCAACTATAACAATAGCCGGCAGTAGAGTGTTTTCAGAGAAAGAAGCGGAGAGGGAACAGGGGAAGGGGGGAGGGTTGGCATTTTTTCCTCCCAGCGGAAGGAGACGGATTGAGAAGCAGCGTGTTGTTGCGCTCAGGCACCAGAATGAGAGCTTTGGAATCGTAGCTCCACCGAGCTTGAACCAGTAAAGAATGGAGCCGAGAATTATTATAGTTACGTTGTAACCAGCCCGAACGCAAATATTGTAACAATCCTTTATATCCGAACGTGGAAAACGACAGACATGCAACCCCTACGCTGAAGAGGAGCGCAGGGGCGAAAAAAAGGGGGAAAGATGGGCGCCGTGCTACGGAGTCTGTTGTTGTGTAGTTTTTGTTTGCTAATACGGGGTGAGTTTTGATCTTGTGATTGTCCATGTAAAAAGTTCAGACAGTGGTTTACTTGTAACAAGGAAGTATTTTGCAAAACGATTTGTGTGCAAACGAATGGGCCTTTCCTAAAAGGGTTGTATGGTGGCTGGCAAGAAGCAATGAGGACCCAATGTAGCTGAGCTGTGGCTAGCCAGCAATCTTATACCTTTTACATGCATGCATCAAGCTAGCTTGCTTGCTACATTTTGTAATTGTCGTACTACCTGTGCTTTATATTGAAGTGTGCTTATCTCTTTTTAACTTTTTTTTTAAATATATACTTATGAAGAGTTTCTATCTCAGAGTTCTTACCTTAATAATGTAATATTTTTCTTCCTATTGGTAACCAATTGAACTATTGTTTAAGATTACCATAATGTACTTTGATGCTAGGCTCAGTTAGCAGACAACTTGAGGACCGAAACAATGCAAAGTGCCTTGATTTGAGCTTTGAACAGATTTAAGAAGAACAAACTGTAAACGTGCCAAAGATCTAAGTTAATGGGGCGCTCAAAGTATGCAGGCGTTTCGCATTTTCCTGTCTGACATCAGAAGTTTGCGTTAACGAAAAATCACTTACTTTGACTGATTTATTCTGAGGTCAAAGGATGGCGTGGCTTTCGTAACTTTTCCCTTCGAGTTCACTCCTAGTTGCAAGATCAGACATTCACTAAGTGGAAATAGTTTTCCCACCTAAAACTATTTTAACAGATAGAAACCCCTGGTATTGGCTTAAATGACAAAGCCATGTTCTTTAGCTGACCAAATTGTTTAACTACTTTTGAGTTCTAGCGACGTGTTACTGGTGTAAAGAAACCGCTATCACAGCGAAGCCTAGATTTATCTATTGTGTGTGTTATGTCAGATGTTGTTTTTTTATCGTTTGTTTACCTACTTTTCCAGGTAGGCTAAAGATATTCCAGTTTGTGTTTTTTTGCGTCATTAGCAGGCGTATTTTGCATGGCCTCAAAAGATTTAAGCCTTAATTAACCATTTTATATCAATCTTTAATTTAAAATGAATTAATTGTTTCCTAAGTGAGTACCTAAGTACAAGACATGCTTATTTTGCAGCTCCAAACGTTTTTGTGCCCAAGTGTTCAGAACCAAATGCAACTCAAGCAAGGATTGTCTTTAGTCATCTGTTAGTCTAACATTTGTTCCTAAATTACATAAATCTGGCCATCAATGTTTTAAACTTCAACAGCCTCTGAGCGGAGTAGTGTTCTTGCACATTTATGGGTGTTGTTTGTACATTTCTGTGCCCCAAAGTGGACTTCTCTTAGGGAAGGTGATAAAAGCAGTGTGATTTACAGTATATTATTCCAGAAGGGATCATTTACACGGTATTTGAACATGTAAACCAAAAAGAGGCAAAATATTAAGTGTCCTGAAAATGCAGTTCCCCTTTTATTTACTTTTGGCAAAGTAGAGAAGTAGCCTTGGATAGACTTCAGTGAGCAGCCTTGGTGTTCTGGGTGTTTATAAATATTTGCAGCCTTGGTGTTCTGGGTGTTTATAAATATTTGCAGAAGGAAATATTTTTCGCCTGTTAAAAAAAAAAGGGATCTGCCAATCTAGGAACTTGAGGTTGACCTTGATGGTGATACGCGGTTTTGTGGTGTTTAATGTGTCAAATTGTGTTTTGACTCTGAGCCAAGTTTCTGGAAATGCCCGACACCTACCAAGTACCGGGTCTCCTGAGGCTTTCATGGTATTACTTTATCGCTGTGAACTAAAGTGCTGGCAGTCAGCCTAAAAAAATCTACTCATGAATGTTCTGTTGAGTCTGAGTAAGTAATGCAATTTCTAAAGAGCTCCACAGAAGTAATGTATTTTAAGTTAATTACTATTACACCTCGATTAGTCTCACGCCACATTGATTGAATGTGTTGATAGTGATAAATCAAGATTTTTTTCCCACCATCTGAATGGAAGGAATAGGTTATGGGTTAACTCTGATGGCTCTAATGGAAGGAATAGGCTATGGATTTGGCAGTGACTGTGGAAACTGTCATAAACTCTGATGGCTCTAATGGCATTGTTTTAGTAGTGCTTGTTAGTGTTTTGACTATTTGTCCATCGTCCTTAGTTAAAAGCAACATGTCTGATTCCTTGTTTTTGAGTAGTGCTGAGGGTCAGGACCTGTCTACATTTGCTATAAGCAGTCATGGCCGTGTTTCCTAAAAGCTGCATAAAGCAACCACTGTATCCTCTGAAAGTGAAGATGTTAAAAACTGTAGTGTCCCTATGATAACCACAGTGGTTGCACAACCATGATTTCAGGAAGCACATCTCCCCTTTCATGTAGCATTGGAGCTTTTGATGTCATGCAGTGATTCTGTGGGTGTGTAGAAGTCAGGTGAATGTTGGTCTTAAACCAAAAGTTTCTAATAGGTTGGTCTATAACACCTTTGCTTGTTATGCATTGTTTAATGTTTACACCCTCTCTACAAAATTGCACATTTGTCAGAATCTTCTTGAAAACACACATGAGACTTATCTGACCTAAAAGAATACGTAGTTTTTGGAGATTATGTGGAATGCCAGCCAACATTTTTACATGGGTGCACGTCAGGTCTCCATGACAACATAGAGAGGAGATGGTCCACACACTGTTCTAGCTCCAGTCTGTCGTCTACTCCAGTTGTCCAGCACCTGTGCAGAGTTTGTTTGGATGTGCGCACCACCCTGTTTTCACTTCTCCATGACAACATGACCAACACCTTCTCTAACTTCACTATGCCCTCTTGTCTTCCCATCAGGAGCCCCCCTCCTCCTCTATGCCAACCGCCGGGATCTGCGGCTGGTGGACGCATCGCAGGCCCGCGCCAACGCCACGGTGGTAGTCAGCGGACTGGAGGATGCGGCGGCGGTGGATTACATCTACAGCCAAGGCCTTATCTACTGGAGCGACGTCAGCGAGGAGGCCATCAAACGCACCGTCTTTAATCACTCGGCGGGAGGCATCGGTGTTAGTCCCAGTGGCGTCCAGGCCACCGTCATCTCAGGTCTGGCCTCGCCCGACGGCCTGGCCTGCGACTGGCTAGGAAAGAAGCTGTACTGGACAGACTCGGAGACAAATCGGATAGAGGTGGCCGAGCTGGATGGCTCGCTACGGAAAGTGCTCTTTTGGCAGGACCTGGATCAGCCCAGAGCCATTGCCCTGGATCCTCAGAGAGGGTGAGTTGAGGATTTATTTAGCATCGGAGAAGGGCCCCCCCCTCCTTCCTCCATGTATAGGGTAGCATAGCTGCTGATGGCTGCGGTGCCAAACACACCATGAACCCTAATATAGCTGCAAGCTTGGGGGTGCTAGGGGAGGCTGGGAAGGGCCTATGAGCCGTGAATGTGACTTCTGTGTTTGTTTGTGTCGATTCTAAACTACTTGCGTCTGCAAGTCCTCCTTCAGCGTATTCAAATTTTCCTGCCGGGAGTGAGAGACTCCAGATAGGTCAGTTTTAACTGATCTTTAAGCAGTCGGTTCTGCTGACGCTTGATGCCTTTTTACGTTGGAGTTTGTGGTGGAAAGCCAAGATAGCCTCTCGTGAATGGAAGGTAGGGGTGGAGGGGAGGGCACTTCAGCAGGCGCAGGGGCAGTCTGTGTCGGCAGCTGAGGAATGTCTTGCATCGGCTAGAGATAGTGGGGCATCTGGTTCGCCCCTGGGAGGGCCTGGAGAAGGGTAAACAGACCAGGGGGTCACAGCCAAAACTCTTTCTGGACTGTACTTGGCCGTTGGGCAATATCAGTAGCTTGCCGAGAGAGAGAGAGACTGACTGTACTTGGCCGTTGGGCAATATCAGTAGGAGAGAGAGAGGGAGAGAGGAGGGTCCTTGACCGTTCTGGAACTGTTTAGTCTGTTTCTGTTGTGTTTTGCAAGTTTTGTTTTGCTTTGGTCTCTGGACCTTTCCAGCACATATCTCTCTTGTCTGAAGTAGTTTATTTATACTTTGTGTGTGTGTGTGTGTGTGTGTGTGTGTGTGTGTGTGTGTGTGCGTGCGTATGCTTGCTGTGTATGGGGAAATCTTATTTGAGTTCTGCTGAACTGCATATAACTTGGTGGTTGTAGTGCTTGTGGTTTAAGTTACAGATCATAAATTTGAGAGTTTTTAATAGACTGTTTGGAGAAGCAGCCATTCGGCAACCAAAGCTCAGGTGAAGCCAGAATTAAGTAGGCCATCCTGGCCTCTATTTAGAGTGGCTAAAAGAGCAAGATGAAGCTTTTTCCTTGAATAGATCCATTTTCTCTGGTCCACTGAGGGTCAAAGGCTGACATATTCCTGCTTTTGTTAAGGCTAGATTGAAATCTGGGACTAACTGTAGCACAACAAAAGCCATTCATGCCCATTTGACCAAGTCGCTCTCTCTCTTTCTCTCGTCTCCTTCTCTCTCTCTCTCTCTCTCTCTCCTACTCTCTTTCATTGTCATTGGCCAAAATTCTTTTCTATCTCTTATTTCATCTGTGACGAACTAAGTGAAGTAACCTCTGGACTGGGGACATTGTGAATGCAAAAAATGTTTCTCTTTCGGGCACTGTATCAATTTCTGAATTATTTTTCCGTCCTCTGTCCGCTGTCTTCTTGCTCTTGTCCTCTCTCTCACACACACTCCCCCCACCCCACCCCACCTCTCTCTCTTGTGTAACTGATTATATTATTCCAGTGATGCCCAATGGCCATTCATAATACAGTTGAACAGGAGCTGGTGCATTCAGTCTATTTCCATTCAATGAAGCCAGAGGATGTGGCTTTGCAAATGCTTGGTTTCTGAAACCTTAGACAGTAGCAGTTCATTCCTGCATTCTATACCCTAGTGTCTGTATAGCCTACCTTTACCTGGTTTTGAAGGTATACCTTGTCCTACTTATCAGCACAGAAGAGCCAAAGTGCCTTTCTCAAAGCCATAGGCCCAGTTGCTAACGAGTCAGCAACAAGCCAACACTAAAGTTCTATTCCATTGCAGCCACCAGAGCTGCCAATTTAGTTATCCAATATGGTTCTTGGAATGCACTCCAGAGATTGTGTTTAGACTCACCCCTCTCTCTTTCTTGAAGTTATACCTACGTCAGGAGGATTATTCAAGGTTGCTTGTTGGCTTAACAATTTTCCAGGCAGTGTAATGCATCTGTTGAACTAGGACCACAGCATTTAAAGAACTTTGGTTTTGTTTGTTTTAGTTTGTTTTGTGCTTCCTGGTTTTTGTGACGTGGTTTGAAACGTGTCATCTTCTAAATCTCAACTCAGAAAAGCCTAAGATGTAACTAGTTCTGGTACAACTCCTTGTTCTTTCACATGTTCTTTCATTTGTGTGCTTTCACATGCGTTCTTTTTTGGTACTGACATTTATACATGTTAGGCTACCAGGAATGATCTATAAATTTCACCAAAGCTATGGTTGTTTCCTATATCCTACACTGATTTGGACCAGGGACAGAATTCTTTCGAGATGCATTGTGTATGCTGTTCAAGTTGGGCAGTGTTTGTGCGAGTCTGGTTTGTAACCTCCCATTGATAAACTGAAAAGGGTTTTGTGTGTCAGTAAGCAGGTTGGTTTCTGTAATAGTGGGTCAGCCAGTGTGATTAGTCCATGTTCGCTTTGTTTCCTTCTCCATCACTTTGGGTAGAAACCATTAACACCAAGCAGGGAAAACCTCCACAACAGAAGAAGACCTTTTTTACCCTACAAAAATGAGCTCAGATCTTATTTTTCAGGCGGATTCCTAAGTCGTTGTTATGTGCGGTCTGTGTAAGTTCCGGGGCGTTCCTCTGCGGAATGACCCCCGTGAGTAGTAGGGCTATGTGACAAACCGGTGGAGGGTCTTGCATTTCACTCGGCAGCCAGTTAGCGCTGGCCAGGTGACCGCGCTTGCAATCCGAGCAGACTAACAAAGACAGGTAGTGTAACCAGATACAACGCCGCGGTGGGTCACTCTGCCCTCTCACACTCTCTCTCACTCACACACACACACACACACACACACTCCTACTCACATCCACACACCTTTATCCCTGAGCCTCTCCCCTAAAGGGTCTGACGGAGGTCGTGGGACAGCTTCTGGCAACACAGACGGCCATTCTTCCCATCAGGTATTTCAATGACATGAACTCCAGAGGTGCATGAATTCCAATGATGGGAAAGTACTGAAGAGGGACATTTTAAAGCCACATGTATTGTTTCCAGTCAGAGCTGGATGAAGATATATATATATATATATATATACTTTTTTTTGTTTAGTTCAAATGTAGCCAATTTGAAGGGTTTTTTTTTTAGTTTTTAATGCTAAAATAGCCGCTATTATTAGACTGTATGCTGCAGCAGACTGGAGTTGCTTGGTTTAGACTAGATGCTTGGTCCTCACTGTTTTATTAAAAGGTCTATGTAGTCATCTAGCCAGTCTATAGGTTTTGACATGGTTTTGCTGGCCTCCTACCATAGTCGTGTGTGTGTGTGTGTGTGTGTGTGTGTGTGTGTGTGTGTGTGTTTACCTTCTGGGTGCAAGGTCCCCAGGTGACTATCATACGTCGGCTTTGAAGCACAGCTGTGGGCACATTGCTCCAGGCACTTTGGTTCAAGTGTTTGAAGCCTCGAGACCCCTCCCCCCACTTCCCCGTTTCCACCATCCTGATCATGATGCTCTTTCAGAAAGCTGAGGGAGAGCGTGATTGGGGGTGTTCTTCACCAACCTGGCGCTCAGGTTGGGGCCTACATGTTTGTCATGCCCCCACCCGCCTTTATTGCGTCATCTGATGGAGGCCAGTGTGGGATCAGAGCCATTGATGAGCTCAAATAGGTGGAATGAAGCGTCCTCGGCAAGCCGCTGGAGACAGAATTGCTTTAAGCCCAGGATTGACCAGTTCGAGAGATTGCTTGCCTGGCCTTTGTCCAGCGGTGGCAGGCAGACTCTCAATCAGTAGTGATTGACTGGCAAGAACACCTCAATCCAAGAACGTCTCCCAGACCAATTTAGTTTTTTCAGACGCAGAAATGTTAGAAGGAGTATGAATTGAGGGTGAAGACATTGGATACGCAAAGATCCGTGCAGGCTTTGAATTTCCAGAGCCAAAATAGCTGCCTCTGCCTCTCGCTGACTGATGCCAAGTGGAGAGGAAGAGGGAGAGACGATGAGGGCACACAAAATCACTTGTGGTCACGAGCGGTGCTCTTGGCACGACGCTCACTCGCTCTCCTCCCCCCATACCCCACCCCTGAATTCTCTCCTCCTCGATGCTTCATTCAGCTTTCCACTAGCATGATGTTCCCCTAGCATGATAAGGCGCCAGAGAGCAAAGCAAATTAGCATGTAAATCCGCAAGGGCGGAGATAAAAGGGGGGCTGTAATGTATTCATTAGTTTTATTTCAATTGAAGGGATGCTGCGCTCTGTCTCTTTCTTTCTCTCTCTCTCTCTCTCTCTCTCTTTCTCTATCTCACGCAAATTCTCTCTCTCCCTCCCTCACACACACACACACACACTCTCTCTCTCTCTCTCTCACCCCGAAGGATTCATCCCCCTTCTGTGTCCCTCCTCTCTCTCCATCTGAAGGAAATCACCTCGTCTATTAGCACCAGCTATTGTGTTTTGCTTTTTGAAACTTTGATTATATGCTGTGCTGTGTGATTCATATGCAATTAGCAGCATGGTAAAAATTTCCTCAGAAATGTAAATTTAGCTCTAGTCCAGATTTCTTGCATTGATTGCATAGGGGTGGGGGAACAATAACTGTGCATCGGGTAAACCCGAGAATCGAATGCCCCCAACCCCCCAATAAGCCTTTATGGCCACCGTTGTAATATAGATTTAGTTTTATGTTTTTATGTACCTTTACTGGCTACTTTCTCTTCTCTGTCAAATTGACAAGAGAATTGATAAGAGAATTCATAAATAACTAAGCAGAACAGAAGGTGGCATCACAACTGATCAAATCTTATTCATTTAACCAAGGCCTAAGCTAGATGTCCCTCCAAATCAGTTCATTTGCGAATAGGGAGAAGAGCTCCCAGCACATCGGCTGCCTCAGCTTGAGTGGGCTGTACCAAACACTGCAGCCAGTGAGAGGACTCGCTTTTTGACAGCATTACGGTTGACCCCAGACTCGAGTCGTGATCCAGTATCAGCTGTTACATCGAGGAGCGTTGCCACGCAAGCGCGCAGACTGACAGGTGTGTGTGTGTGTGTGTGTGTGTGTGTGTGTGTGTGTGTGTGTGTGCCCCCGCAGACCGCGTGGCCGGCAGTGAGGACTGGGCCTTAGTTCGACTTGCCGTCTTCCCTCAGAGAGTCTCTTACCTTATCAATTACTCTCATCAGTGGCAGCTGATCATTTTTTAGGACGTAGACAATGGTTCTGCATGGTATACCTCATTTAAATAAGCCTTTATGATCACAGTGTCGTGTGTGTGCATGCGTGCAGGCCAGCCGAGAGGGTGGGTGGGTGGGTGGGTGGGTGGTGTTGGGGACTGTGGCATCCAGCGGTGAGCTGGCAGAGCAGAGAGATAAGGAGGCGAGGGGTGCTGTAATTACTCCATTGTACACATAGCTTAGCGAGCTTCCCATTTAATCAGGCAGGCCTGTGGAACGGCCCCCTACTGAGACAGCCTGCTCATCGTACCCGTCCATAGCTGGTTCCCTTCAACCACCAACACACACACACACACACACACACACACACAC
>JAGFZM010002136.1:505462-527126 GCA_017657215.1 Limnothrissa miodon | reverse complement strand
CTCTCTCTCTCTCTCTCTCTCTCTCTCTCTCACACACACACACACACACACACACACACAAACACACACACACACACACACACACACACACAGTCTTACTCTCTTATACAAATACACATTCTTTCACTCTCTCAGACAAACACACACTCAACCAAACTAAGCCAAATCCCAGAGGTGGACAATTCCAGGTTCATAAAGTAAAAACCCTGCCATGTTTTCCTTTTAACACAGCTGATGGTAATGAACGTTCAAGACAGGTACATCAACTTCTCACTGAACTCACCTGTGTTAGAAGGAAAACATGGCAGGGTTTTTACTTTATGAACCTGGAATTGTCCACCTCTGCCAAATTCCACCAACTACTCAACTAACTTATGCTGCTCAGATGACAGATTGACGCCACATGCCAATTGTTTTAGCATAATGCCCTATTGTTGCGCTTAATCTCTCATTTCATCTTCTTCCTTCTTGCATTCAAAACACACAGCCGCATATCCACACAAAACCTTTGTGGAGTTTTTTATTTTTTTTTAAATGGAGATTTCCCAACTGCATAAAAAAAAGACCTTTTTTGTGGCAAATGGACTGCATTTTTACAATTCTACTTCTATGAGCTCTCAAAGTGCTTTACAGTGTGTGCCTTACATTCAACCTGCTCTCTTACATCCCTGCATGACAACCTGCTCACTGGGAGCAATTCGGAGTTCAGTATCTTGCTGAATGCTATTTTAATGGGGCCAGGTGGAGCAGGACTTGAACCTGTAAACCTCTGGCACCTCTGTCACCCACGCCACCATTGCTTCTCTGATACCACATTCCCTTACAAAAAAAGAGTTCCTCACTTTTCCAGTGCACACCATGCAAGCCTAGTATTACATTAATATAACACTGTTGTGTTGGAAAGATGAGACTATTCTTGCTATTCACGTTTTATTTTAAGCTAAAACATCTAAACAGATTCAGGAAAAACAGGGGAGGAAACAACCATTTTGACATAATGTAAAAAATGTCAACAATAACAATCACATTTTACAATGGGTTATTACTTCCAGCCATCCTGTTCAGGCTACTGAGGTCAGGGAAATGCCTCTGTAGCCTGAAAACAAGAACGGAAAGGTTGAGGAGGAGTTTTTACCCACAAGCAGTAAGACTCCTCAACCACAGCACAAAACTGGACAACATGATGGACAACCCCACACATAGCACATAATTAAGATTACGGTATCCATACCAAATGGCACCTTACTTTTTCTGTACCTTATCTGCACCTTATAGCACACTATTTATTATCATAGGGCACTGGTCCTGTGCTAGTCATCTAGATGACCTGGAGTGGCAATACCTTCCAATCTGAAGTGAGACAAGGAAGACATTTTTCTTTCATACAACCAACCTGTAATGTCAAGACTTGAAGAAAGAAAGAAAAAAAGAAATGATACGGGAGTAGGTTGGTGTTTTCTTTCTCCCTGAAATAGATTTTTTTCCCTACCATGTTACTGCTTTATCACAGTTGTACTGAGAGTACAAACTGTCAACTTTACAACCCGATGACACTTTTTTACAGTAAGTGCAACAGTTGATTTCTTAAAAGCATGTGGTTATCAAAAACCAGCTGTCCTGTCTCAGTACATAGTGGAATTATGCAGTGAGCGTGTGGTGGTGGTGGGGGGTGGGGAGGTCATTGCCTCAGTGTTCAAAGAACCCTCTACAGGGATGTTTGTCATCATAACTAACCTCTTGCTGTGTTTGTGGGAAAGCTGAAACATCAGCCTGCCCCCTCTCCCTCACCAGTCTGACTAACACACAGCCTGTCTGCCGTCTCAGTCAGTGTGAACAGATAGACCAGATTCCAAACAAATTAGACACACGGAAACTGAGACTGACACGGAGACTGTTTCTTAAATACTTAAGAAATCACCACAACTCATTATCTCAAATTTGATCAACTGAAAATAGTCACGCAGCCCGGACACTAAAGTTTAAACCATGTCTTTTTTTTTTACACTAAATGAGCAACAGGGACAAGAGAAACAATTTTGTGTCATTTTGTGCTTTAGGAAGAAACATTGGGCATGTCCACGGCTCAGAAGGCTAACCCAACTGGCCATGCAAAGTTGCAAATTTGCGTTCTCTCAGATGGAGACTAGTCCATCTTATAAATGGGGTCTTAATAAAGAAGACATAATAGTCCCATAATAATCACTAGATATAGTCCCATATCAGCAGTCAAGCCATAAATTGTCATAAATCCAGGGCAGTGTAGTAGCAGCTTGCAGGGCCGACTGGAAGCTAGGTTGATCATATCAGGGGTCGTCTGTGGAGTTTAGCGATGCAGAATCAGGAAGTGGGGGGCAGGGATGACTCCCAGATAGGCAGAGAAAGGAGATTATTTAGACTAGCTTACATCACATTTTAGTGATTGTGGGTGTGTTTAATTGCATCGACATGCATGTGTGCTAGAAGGATAGAAGGAGAAAGAATGGATGCTCAAAAAATAAAGGGAACAATTAAACAACACAATGTAACTCCCAAGTCAACCACACATCTGTTAAAATAGATATACAGTATATATAGATAGATAGACCGACAGACAGATAGGTCTTCACAAGGCATAGGACCTCAGGCTTTATGATCTCGATTAGCTAGTGAAAGGGGAGGGTAGGTGCCTATCAGCATGCCTTCATTTGGACGCATCCCTTTTCAATCCAGGATGTCTCCATGGTCATGTTCCCCATCATGATTTACTTCACCTTGACCTGACTGCTGAACTAATCTCTCCCACAGAATTGCCCAAATTATTATAGGTTTAGAAGCCCTCTTAGTCCCCTCCACTCCACCCACCCCACACCTCTCTTAACGAAAGTTTGCCTTGCCATGTACTGTATAGACCTTGATGAATATGAATTTGAAGTTTAACAGACAGTTTAGGGATGGTCTAGGCTACCAGTTTTGCTGCAGCGAGGTGTCCTTGAACTAGGCTTCATAAATGCGGTTTTGAACAAAACCGTGGACATCAAGTGGACATGTCTATACAGTCGCTATATAGGGACTTATAGGGTTCTTGCCATGCGTATCCTCCGCTCCGCTACAGAGAGCACCATGTGGTAAACATAATTGAAGGATTTAGGCAGAGACTTTTTTGAAGACTTTTCCTAAATTGCTATTTTACAGACAACGTGTGTTTGAGAAACATTGAAACATTGTCTTCACAAATAATAGATCCTCATTTGCTTTTAAATATTACACGTGTAAAAAAAAAAATCGTTGTACACTATCCCCTTAGGATTTACTTTTGGTTCACTTATTTTCACTTACTTAAAGTGGTGAAGTTAAGCACGGCCCTCCTTCCTACCCCCTCCCGCGTCACAAACCTCCACTTTCACTGGCATGGATTTCACATGGCACATTGACGAGTGAAAGTTGTGCAACGACTCTCACTGTACAACAGAATGGCTAAATCGAAGTCGCGTTCGCGCTGTCTGGTTTGCATTGCTTTGGTGTGCGTAGTCGGTATCATCGCTATTTGCTGCTTTATTTTGATTCGTCCTAAGCAATGCACAGAATTCGGTGCCTTCACAAACGCTGCTGTGGCTGCGGACTCCAAAAGGTGTTCCGATATTGGCAGGTAAAATTATCTACTTTTTTTTTTCTCCAAAATATTTAAGGGGACGTAAGGCAATAATCTACCCGTCAAATGTTATTTGCCAAATTTACGACACAAGTTCTGATTCTGAAAGTCTGATAAGCTACATGAGGAGTACAGTGTAATATCAACTGCACAGTGAGAGATTGCAACGCTATCACAGTCGTTCAATTCAAATTGGACCGAAGTGGCCCTTGCTGTCCTGTGGAATAATTACCTTATTAGTCATGTTCCAAGCGAGTTTAGAGAATTAAAATTATTCGTGATCAGTCATGTGCGTTGACTAAGTTTGACTACATGCCATTGACTACAGATTTCGCAATAGGATGTAGTTTTTAGACCACGCATCATTGGTCATTTAGACCACCAAGGAATAGAAAAATACACATAATGACCTGAGCGTACGTAGAGTAACGTTGAAGTCAAACTCACTAAATACGCTACTGGAAAACATCAGACAGCATAAAATGGCATTGGTGTGTCATGTTTCATAGATGCTGCCAGGAAACATGCCTCTTCCATGATTGGGCTTTGTTTCACATGTCCTGCGTCCTACGGATGCATTTCCTTGTGTGTTGGACACTATAGTAGCCTTGCTTAATCCTGTGAGTATCTGAAAATGGTCTTTTTATACCCTCTGTCAGCTTTACCGTGCTTCCTTACCCTGATTATGCAGGGCAGACACATCAGGCAAAATTTCACCATGCTCAAATGTTGTCACTGAATCAGTGGAAATAAGCAGAAAGCCCCAGGCTAATCTGTAGTGAGGTTGTACAATTTAGACCATCTTCTTAATCTAGACCAGGGGTGGGCAATTCATTTTTACTGGGGGCCACATGAAAAATCACAGCCGTGTTGTAGGACTGAACTAACGATAAAAATTTATTTTCTCCCATTGCTATTAGCAGTAAAAATACATAAGATGGTCATCAGAAGTATAAGAGTATTCTTCAAATACGGTATCCGTGAAAACGTATTAAATGTGGTGTATAGGTCAAACGTAAATATTGGGTAATACCTTATTTGAAGGGGTCTACATAAGGGTGACATGAGCCTGTCACAAACATGACATGACTTGTATCATAAACATGTTTAAGACTGCTGTCATTAAGTGTCATTCGGTGTTTGTAAAGTCTACATCCCAGTCTGCATTTCGAAAAACCGAATGACACTTAATGGCAGCAGTCATGATCATGAATGAAGGGTCATTAATATTCATGATACGTGTCATGTCATGTTTATTACATACTTATGTCACCCTTATGTAGACCCCTTCAAATAAAGTGTTACCAAATATGGTTTAAAGGTCTCATTCCATCGTATTTTCATTCATTTTGTGGTGGTCTCTTGTCTAAAATAATGTCATGAGAGTTGGTTTCGACAAAAAATATGCTGTGGTTGTCTTGTTTCAAGCTATTTTAGTTGCAGGAGGAGAGCAGGGATAGCTCGAGAGGATTCTTATGAATATTAATGATATGCAAATGTATAACCTCTGATTGGCTAACAACACTGTGACGCTCCCTCTAGTGGGTCTGTCGGCAGGCAGCCTAACGTTTTCTTGAGGGCGGGTTAACGGCATAGCTAATGTTCAAATTGACATACATTTGTACGGCTTAAACGATTTATTTTGGAAGGAGACCTTTAATGGATTCAAACTAAAGCAACCCAGTTTTACTACATACACAACTTAAACTTTTGTTAATTTGTGTTTGTGACTAGCAGTGTTGGGAAAGTTACTTTAGAAATGTAATGTGTTACAGTTACGTTACTCTATCTAAAATGTAATAGTAGTGTAACTATTTCGATTACTTTAACAAAGTAATGTAACTAATTACATTTGATTACTTTTTAATTACTGTCCCACATTTAGAATGAATTTTGTCAGCTTTTAATCATTTCCAGTTTTTAAAACCGTGGATTACCCTTTAAAAGGTCTCATTCCATCGTATTTTCATTAATTTTGTGGTGGTCTCTTGTCTAAAATAATGTCATGAGAGTTGGTTTTGACAAAAATATGCTATGGTTGACTTGTTTCAAGCTATTTTAGTTAGGTAAAAACGAGAGCAGGGATAGCGTGAGAGGATTCTTATGAATATTAATGATATGCAAACGTATCGCCTCTGATTGGTTAACAACACTGTGACGCTCCCTCTAGTGTGTCTGTCTGCAGGCAGCCTAATAATGTTTTCTTGAGGGCGGCCTAACTGCATAGTTAATGTTTAATGTGACGTAGGCTTGTACGGCTTTTCCGAGTAGCTCATTTTTCCCGGCTGTTCTATCACAGGCGAATACAGACTACAGGGGTAGGAGAGCATTTTGAAGTTGAGCTTACAAGTGCAACATGGGCTGACCTATGGTAATGTAAAAAAAAATCAAGTATTAAATGGTTAATTTTGGAAGGAGACCTTTAAGTATTAATCAACACTGACTGCTGTAAAGATCCCTACAAACTCCTTAGACTTCAGTGCATTAACTAGAAGTTGTCTATTTTGTGTGATTGCTAGCTCATTTTTACTTTCTGCAATGTGCTAGAACAGGGATGGCCAACTGGCGGTCCTAGACAGCATGCGGCTCTTTGCTTGGTCTCTTGCGGCTCTTGCATTCATATTGAAGTTTTTGTTTGTGTGTGTGTGTGTTCGCTTCACAAATGTGCATGTGTGTGAAATGAAAATACAGTCAAGTTTTCTGGCAGGGGGCAAGGTCATTTAAGTAATCAATTTGTTAATTTTGCTCTCAAAATGGCAGGGAATAAATGCACAGCAAAGCGAAAATATGAAGATAAACACAGGACGTTTGAAATGGGGGAGTTTATAGTTTTTTGTTGAATGTAATGGCAAATCATTCAGCCTTACATGGAGGGTGGGTGAGAGAAAGGGATGATTAATGTGTGCCCATGTATGATGTGGCCCTTGCGGTAACACAGTAAAAATGTGACTCTTGGTCTCTGACTGGTTGACCATCCCTGGGCTAGGCCAACACTGAGTTTCTATCTGACATCGCAAGTGCAGACTGCTTAGTAAAGTGGGTGGAGTTGCCAATTCAAACATGATGACAAATGTTTCACTGCAGAAGATATGTAACTTGAAATGTAATCCTGAATATTTCCTCAATGTAACTGTAATTTAATTACACAGTTTTTCAATGTAACTTTAAGTGATTACTGTTACTTTTATTTTGTAATTAAATTACGTAATTTTGTTACATGCAACTAGTTACTCCCCAACACTGGTGATTAGCCTGGGGCCTTACAGGGATGCCCAAGGGGCCGTAAAATGCCTAGGCCTGATCTAGACCAACGTCCTCTCTAGTGACTAGAGAACTAATTCATTCATTTAAATTAGTCATAGAATGTCAAACTGCATTTACCTTGTTATTGTTGAATTTGGGTAACTTAAGGTATCCAATGGACCATACAAAATTTCAATTCAAAACCATCTCCAACTTCCAATCTTGTTTTCACCGCGCGGAAACGGGAAACGGGCCAATCTGAAAAGAGGTGCAAAGACACGCAACTTCGATAAGATACGGTTACGGGTTTGTGTGTATGTGTCTGTGTTTGTGCACACAATGTTCACATGTGGTGGATCAAGTGTGAACTGAGAGAAAACAATGTGTGTAGTTTTGATCCTGCTTAGTCTCTTATCCTCAACTAGTTCACTGCGCTCTGTTTCTCACTCATCAGACTAGATCATATCAGATCTTGTCTTTTTTCTGCACAGTCTAAATCATCAGAACCTCAGCCAGACCATCAGGCTGGCAATCTGACTTTTAACAAAGTTGTATTGTACTTTTCTTGTTTACGCAACAACTGCACGTTGTTCAAAATGAATTCATTTCCAGTAACTAAATTTCACTGAGTTAGTGCAAGTCATGGGATTTACTGTTTATTTCGGCACTGGTTGGTTAATCAATCACTAGAGTCTTCTTTCTTTAGTTCAATCTGTGACTCTTACTTGATACAGTCACTGCCTCTGAACCTGTAAAAGATTAAAGGGATTATCCGGAGTGAATCAACCCGTAGCTCTGTTGACTGAGGCTGTCGAATGGTGTCTATAGGTATCAGAATGACAGCAGTAGGTACAACGTAGACCGATTTCACGAACTGGCCGCTAACGCTAAGCATATTGGGCATATGAAAACGAAACTGACATGCCCTAATCAGTTAGCGCTGGCTGCATTTTCGTTACTCGGTCTACCGTGCATGAAAATCTGTCGTTCTTATACCTATGGATAGCACTTAGCAACGTGAATCAACAGAGCTACGTGTTTTTTCACTCCGGATAATTCCTTTAAGGGTCCAAATGAATCCAAACCAGTCATACCATCTAAACAATAAGGCCATTTTACAGTCTGAAACCATTAAACCACATGTGTGTGTGTGTGTTAGGGCTGTGCAATTAATTGAAAAGTAATCGTAATCGACATTCAGAACCTATAATCGATCAAATTTTCCCAGGTCAATTATTTCAATTACTTTCCCTTTAAAAAACACTACTGCATGTGGAGTCACGTGATCCTGCTCCGTTTCATTATTCTGCAGAGCAACTTGTACCAAAGACAAAACTTGTCGGTGAGCTATGAGGGCAAAAAAATAAAATGATAATCGTTTTTGTTTGCCTTTATCTATTTTATCTTAATCTGTTTTGAGGAGAATTCACTGTTCTGTTCAATAAATGCAACAGATTTCCAAAGTCAATGAGTAATCGTGTAATTTAATTGTGATTTCAATCATGACCAAAATAATCGTGATTATGATTTTTTCCATAATCGAGCAGCCCTAGTGTGTGTGTGTGTGTGTGTGTGTGTGTGTGTGTGTGTGAAAGTGTGTGTGTGTGTGTGTGTGTGTGTGTGAAAGTGTGTGTGTGCAGTGTGCTGGCAGCAGTGTCTGAGCAGGCCCCTCACCAGCATGCTTGTCACTAAAGAAAATCATGTGGGATTTACACCAGACAAAAACTTATAGTGATTGTGGTGAAGTGGTGTAAGGTCTTACAAATGACCATAGCAACATGAGCAAAGCCTACATGAGATGTCAATTAGCACAAAGCAAATTGTAGTTCAATTGTAATAGCCAAAGAATGGCAATATTAATCAAAAAGTATAATTTTAAGTTTTGAGCAGACCATTACAATTTATGGAGAATTAAACATGACCATATTCCATTTTAACATCAGAGAACAAGGTACAGTACTGCATGTATCTTTTTTTGTCACCTTTAAACCACAAATGTGATATGGATACTGGATACCTTTCAGTAAAAGTTTTTTTTTTTTTCATTTAAATAATAAAGAGGAATGAGAATGCCAGATAACAATATCAAAATAATTATTTGGCTTGTTTATATTAAATTGATTTCACTTACTCTAGAAATGCCCAGCATAACTCCAAATGACCCACTGGTTGATTTAACATTCACAAAATTACAAGTATTGTGAAGGTGAACATGAAGGTATATTCTCACGTTTTTGCACAGTCACTACTGTAGGGGGTGTGTTGACAGACCCCAGGCCGCATGGAGGGGGGTCCTCCTGCTAGCGTATTCCCATCCAATCACACAGTGCTGATGAGGGCAGCGCTGAGAAGAAGGGTTTGCCACACACGGCCAATGTTCTTCTTCATGGCACATTGATACAGAAGGAGACTAACATACTTCTGTGAGTGTCACTCCAAGGGTGCACACCAGGGCACTTTTATTCAATAGTTCTCAAAAGCTTTTTTTTTTTCTTTTTTTTAAAGAAGTTGTTTGTGTGGGGGTATTTGGAAGGAGATCAAAGTTTGTTAAAAGTGTTATCCACAGAAGGAGAGCTGGCAGAGATGTGTGCGGTGCTACAGTGGGCACTGCCTGGGGCATTTCGAGGCCTTTCAAGAATGTTATAAAAAGCTTACCCCCTGTGAGACTATGTGAGAGTATTAATGAGGGTGTGTGTGTGTGTCTCTTTGTGTGAGAGGGTCAGCTTACTTTTGCTAAGTGGGTATGTCCACCGACGCACCATTGTGGCCTCGGTATGTCTACTGTTGGTCCTACCAAGTCTTTTCAATCATGCTCTGTCTTCATAAAGGGAGATTGGGTGGGAGTAGCATCATGATGACAGGACTGAGACAGAGACAGAGCAAAACAACTACGTGCTGTTTGAATCGACTTTTCTAGTTCTCTTAAGTTAAGAACAGAAAAATGGCACTCATCATTCACTCAATGGCAAGTGGTTGTTCTAAGTAGGTGTTTACTGTGTGTTATGAGGCATGTTTCTGTTAGGAGGAATATCTTCAACTTTAATGTGTGTAGACACCCTTCTGTCCAGGTCAAATCCTGTCAATTAAGTCCCATGAGGTGAGTGGCTAAAACACAAAGGCACAAAGACAAGCTGAACAAAAGAACTTAAAACAAAGACGTAAATATAGAACTAGAGCCAAAGAAAGGAAACATAGGAAATGTGTGTGTGTGGGGATGTAGCTCAGTCGTAGTGCACATGTTGGGCATGTATGAGGCCCCAGGGAGTGGTTAAAGCACCGGGCCAGCATGTTAGCAGCCTGAATATTGTGTGGTTGAAATTTGGCTTGCACTGGTGGGCCCTGGAGCATGTTGTTCTAGGGTAGGATGATGAAGAAACGTATTGCCGCATTAGATAAAAGCGTCTGCTAACTGTAAATGTGTGATGTGATGTGCTCAGTGTCAGTCATGAGTTCAGTCTCACTGTACTTGGTGTGAATGGTTTTGGTGTGTGTGTGTGTTTGTGTGTGTGTGTAATGTGTTGCAGTGTGTGTTGTAAACAGCAATGATTTGTAAACAATAAAAGAATATTTGTTATTCATAATTATTTATGATTTAGATTTTATATGAAGTGTAATTATTTGCTTCCATTTGTTTAGACCAGATTTGTAACCTTTTGCAACTCTGCAAGATTGTATAGGTACTTTTTTATATTCCTTTAAATAATAATATAAATTAAAGATTTAAAATGGCATGGGTACACCTTGTGCATAGAGCTTAGAATGTGCTATGCCCCTGGCCCTGTTGTAAGCCTCTGTCTTGTGTTGTTATTGTGGTGGGCAGGGACATGCTGCAGAAGGGGGGCTCTGCAGCAGACGCAGCCATCGCTGCCCTGATCTGTACATCCCTGGTGAACCCCCAGAGCATGGGCCTGGGGGGAGGCTCCATCTTTACCATCATGGACAAAGCTGGTGAGACACATGCACAAGTCAACATCCATAAGACCTTGATGGACACACTTCAGGTCTTTGCTAATACAGCCTCCACACACAGCTATTTTAGGGACCCTCAAACACACACGAACACTGAAACACTGGGTATTGCATATAATATCTTAACATGGCATATGCACGTGAACAATGTCTGAACAACATTAGATAGGTACACAGTTTGTCCTAAAGACAACATTGTCATTATTATTAGAGGTACCCTGTTAGTTTGGAGTCCTAGATAATCCACTGGATTACCCAGTTCTTACAGCTCTGCTTCAACATTACAATTCAGTTGCGTGCATATGCAACCTGCTTAAAGGGATTCTCCGGAGTAAAATACAATTTAGGCCAATTTACGGATGATTGGGAGTATATACATTGAGTTGGCATCAAAATCACGTCATTCGGATGTGTTTTGAGAAAGTTGCATTTTACCGTTTTGAGCCCAAACTCGTTAGCCTGGACGTAACCAGGGCATGTCATTCCCGTGGCTACAAAACGCTATTTATACCTCTTCTACAGTTCCAAACAACATTACACTTACGTGGTAATGAGTAGAGGGTCCCTATATCCAAACCGAAGTATCCCGAGGTCTTCATGTGGTCGGATAGAGAGTCCAGAATTAATTTCAACAAGCCAGTAACTTTCCGGAAATGTTGTTGCTTTAGCCGCCATCTTTAGGGGAAGGAGGAGTCGATTGCCAAGTGTGCAGTAACGCACTCTGGAAATTCACAATTTTCACAGTTAAATAAAATAAAAAATAGTCCAGTATTTCTTTCGAATTTGATATGAAGTTGTATGCATCAGCAGAGCCTAGCTTACTAACAGTGGAATTTTGAAATGTCACATGACGTGATCTCGCGTGAAGTAGCTAAAGATGGCAACTAAAGCAGCACCATTTCTGGCAAGGTACTGGCTCGTTAAAATTCATTCTCGACACTCTATCCGACCACATGAAGACCTCGGGATACTTCGGTTTGCACGGAGCACGGAGGGTTGTCTGGTACTGTCTATGGGCAGTAAGATGCATAGTGAATCTTGAAATGGTAGAAAAATAAACAGTAACCACATCAGTGAATTATAATGAAAGCTAATTGTTGTGCTGTGCGCAACACCACTGTAATCTACCCAGGGCAGTTTCCCAGAGTCCAGACTCAACAAACCACATTTGTTTTAACTCTGGCTGGATGATTCACATTTGTTTGTTCCGACTGCTGCTTTGCTTTCCCTTCCTTTGACATCACTTTATTTCCTTAGTGACATGGAAACCCGCCAAAGGTTTCTGGACTTTCACTTGAACCGTTTTTTCACTTTCTGTCTTTTTCACTGCCTTCACTTCCCTCTACTCTCCTTGCTGTAGTTATCCTCTCTTGTCCTTTTCCTTCTTTCCTCTCTATCCTCTCTTTCCTCTTTACCCATTCTTATCCTTCTTTGCACCCCTCTATTTCCTTCTTACACCCACTTGCACTTTACTAGTTGTTACTCGAGTGGTGAGGACATGTTTTCTGTTGTGCCTGTGCAGGTTACGGTTTGTCCTATCCTGTCCTGTCTTGTTGAGGCAAGGGACTGTGAGAAATGTAATTTTGAGTTTCTGTAAGTCTAGTACCTGTGAAGAAATGAACAATAAAAACTGACTTTGACTTTACCCCCCTCTGAATCCTTCTGTGTCCTTTTCTATGTCTCTTTGCAGCCTTCTGCCCCAAGTCTAGCCATGTCCTGTTAACTTGTATATTATAATATCTGCTGTGAACCCTCTTTCCTGTCCTCTCTGCACCCAAGTTTGTTCCAAGAGTCGTGGTCTTTCTTTCTCTTTCCGCCCTAACCCTTCTCTGCCTCCCAGAAATCCCCATGGAGCATTACCTTGATCTGGCCCTGGTGAGCAACCTCTGGGTTAATCTACCATAACATGAATCTAGTGATGCTGTAACAGCATTTTGAGTTCCCGTTCTGAAGTGCCCTCTGTGCATGAAAACCTTCACCTAACCAGGCACTGTTTCTCTCCCTGTGTTCTCCCCCAGGTAAAGCCACTGTCATCAGCTCCAGAGAGACAGTCCCGAAGTCCTTCAAGGCCAATTTACTGGATGACTGCAAGGGGCTAGTTTTCATGGGTAATTGTCTTCCATGTGGGCTCTGTATGCTGGTTTAGCAGTACAGACCAACAGAGGTTTTCTCAAGGTTTTTGTTTTTTTTTTCTCGCTAAGACGTGTCCCACACAGCTGGCCTAGCCTTGATGCTGCTCATACCTGGCACTTTTCTAATGGGATCTGAATACAATCTGGCTGCAATCTGGCTGATTTCTGGCAGATGCATTTGAATATGGTTATCATCAAATGTTTAGCGGGGTTTGTTTTAGTGGGGGGTTGTGTTGTAATATGGGAATAGTTTAAAAAGTGACAAACATTCATAAATTGTGTGTTCCAAGAAATGTGTGTGTGTGTGTTTGTGGGGTGGGGGGGAACACACTGTATCACTGTGTCATACAGTACGTCCACTACACCTCTCGTTATCATTACTCTAAGCAGGTCAGACTTTGCCTAGCAGCAATCCATTCATTTTCTATGATCAGTCATTGACCCACTGATAAACTTTTATATTAAGTAAGTACAGTCACTTCTCCCAAATCCCTGCAGATTTTTGAAGGACATTGTTGTGCAAGTTCATCTAAGTTCAATTTCAATGAGTTACTATTATATAAGTAATCAAGCTGGCTGAAATATGTGCACTGTAAAAAGAATGCTGTTAATCGAGTGTTGCAAGATCGAAACATTTAGCTACACAAATGTTGGTCTGTGTGTGTGTGTTTGTGTGTGTGTCTTTCCCCTTGCTGTGAGTGTGGGTTTTTGTTTCCTTTGAAGGTATTTGTGAGTTCATGATTTGTGTCACTTACTAGTTAAGGCAGTCTTCCACATTAAAGGAAGTTTTGGTTGTCAAAATTAATCTGAGCCAAAATGGATCAGCCTAAAATGGTTTTGTTTGTGTGCACGTGTGAGTGTGTGTCTCTGATCTCTTACTCTGTTTCTTAATCGTTCTGATCAGTTTCTCACGCTTTCAGCCATGTTCACTTTTTACTTTTGAACTAGCTGAAACACAAACAGAAACACACTTCCAAACCACAACAGAAATGTACTATTGTAATGTACAGTATCACCTTGACGACTTTATTTTTTAGTTTTGCTTTTTTCAGTATATTGTGAGAAGTTATACGCAGTGTGTGTGTATGTGTGTGTTCCCAGGCCCCCAGTGGATTGGTGTTCCAGGTGAGCTCCGAGGGTATGAGGTGGTTCATCGTCGCTATGGGAAACTAAACTGGAAAGAGCTTTTTCAACCTTCCATCCGACTGGCTCGTGAAGGCTTCCCCATGCCTCGCTACCTGCTCAATTTCCTAAGTCACCCACAGATACAAAAAATAGTCCGCACAAATCATATCCTAAGGTACTGTTAATCACAAACCACTCATTATTGGCATGATGTAACTAATAAAATGCATGTGTGATACACAGGCCTACTTCCCCTTGGATAGGAGGTGAATCTCTGTAGTCATTAACTCCAGTGGCCACATGCTTAACCTCTGTTTCTCTTTAGTAGCTCTGTGTGTGTGTGTGTTTACTATTTCTCTGTTTGTCTTGACTGCCTCTTAATCAGAGACAGAGCTGGTCATTTAAACAAATCCCCTAGTTTCCTGATGGACTAAGCTTTTAAAAGATTATATGAAGCCGCCATATCCTGTTATCTTCCCCTCGCAGTGAGCTGTTCTTTCAGTACAACAAAACGACAGCAGAGTTGAAGGTTAAGGACACTCTACGGTACCCAAAGTTGGCAGACACCATGGAAACTATTGCGGAAAATGGGGCCGATGCCTTCTACACTGGCACCGTTGCACGGGACCTCATAGCTGACGTTCAGGCAAACGGTTTGTGGGCAAAACCATTTCACCAGCTGCTAAAATGTAATTTACTGTCTGTAGAAGGATTGAATGATTCGACAAAATCATATACAAATCAAGGAATTTTATTGTCACGTACACATTTATTGTCATGTATTGTCAAGTTTTATGTGTGTAAAAACAGAAGTGAAATTATGGATATTGTCTGTCTATCATCCATAAATAAAAGAGAGAAGGGCATAGAATGAGGCAGAAGTAATGGGTGTGTGTGTGTGTGTGTGTGTGTGTGTGTGTGTGTAGGGGGATGACAAGGGCTGCATAGAGATGGGGGGCGGGACTATATGAAGGTTACAGAAATGTGTATGCATACATATCTCTGTATTTCTGAATGGAATCATACATATTATACATACTGCCTAACTATGTGTGTCCATACAGGTGGAACTCTGAGCCTGGAAGATCTCAAGTCTTTTAGACTCAGAGAGAGTGCTGCGTTAGAAGTCCCTATGGGAGATTACACAATGTATATTCCTCCACCGCCAGCAGGGGGAGCCATACTCAGCTTTATCCTCAACATTATGAGAGGTCAGCTGCCACATTGCTTCACTCATTATTTCACTTCAGCAAATGTGCTTTTTTCCACAGTGAGTCAGCCTGCTAAGTTTCTGACAGCATGACAATATTATCCTTGTATAACTGTCAACGTAGGGGTGGCAATTTATTGAATTCAAGTTTTGTAAAACTGCACATATATATATTTTTTCAAATAACTGCTGGCCAGAGTGGTCTCATTCTTCCTTTTGTTTCACATGTAGGTTACAAGCTTTCATCAGACTCTTTGAAGGGACAAGAGAGGGTCCACACATTCCACCGCCTTATTGAGGCCTTAAAGTTTGCTAGCGGGCAGAAAAAGACTGTAAAAGACCCCGAGTTCCACAGTGTTGATGTGAGGATAGCTTCCACCTTTTCTTTTACATTTGCATGAAATTTTAACGTGCTGCACAAAATATAAAGAAAAGTATAGTAATATAAAAAAATGGAGTAAAATAAATAAGAGCATAAAATGACAGCATTGTTCTAATGCTGTGACCCTGTGTGTGTGTGTGTGTGTGTGTTTCTTAAAGGTGTCTTACCTGATTGGAGCGAACTTCGCTGACAAGGTCCGAAAGATGATCAGGAGTAACATGACGCACAGTGCATCATACTACAACGTGACGCCGTCACAGGACCGCATAGGAACTACTCACGTGTCGGTGATTGCAAAGGACGGCTCAGCCGTGTCGGTCACCAGCACCATCAACCAAATGTAAAAACTTAGATACACTGATTGGTGACATGATCTATTAACTAATCATTGAATTACTTTATTTTCTGTTGGAATAGCCTAACTGGAAGCGAGACAGTGCAATTTTGACAAAAGTTCTGTTGCTTTTCCTGGGTCTGTTTCGTTCTGTCTGTTGTGTTCAGCTGGTTTGAATGAAACAGAATAGAGTTGCATACTAAAAGCAACACAACTTATACAACTTGCAGCTTCTCATCATGGGGTGGGAGTTAATGCGCGTCCTCTACCATCTTGTTGTCGATTGGTTGTTTGTGGTTTGTTGTTTAGAAAGCTAGCTGATCAAGGAGAGATGCCTACAATTTGAGAAAAAGATAAAAATGAAATTGCGCTAAAATCCTACAACCTGTCATAGAGCACCTATAAATGTGAAAGTGGACAGAGAATCCAATCCTATAAGACAATGTGACAATGTATAGTTAAAGCATGCTGTCACCCTTTACAGTATATTGCATACATACATGGTTGTTATTATGATGCCCTGTAATTGATGATATTAGTATACAGAATCATTCAGAAATGAAAACTCCATTAACAACCGTGTTACAATGTGTTTGTAAGCCTTGTGTATTACAGTACAGCACTTTACATTGCTTCTTAACTCCTGCATAACAGTAATGATAACTTACAGAGATAAAAGACAGTATATGACCTTATGAGTGTACTTGTAACTGTTTATTATTGGATATCCATAGATGTATGCTAATATAGAAAAAGAAAGGAAAAAAAAAACGTTTTTGAATCCTGTACAGCCATTAATGAATTAAGCAGTAGATTTGCTTGTTGGAGGCAGACTTTAAGTGAATATTTAACAGTAATTGATCATATACTGTCTATCCCCAAAGACGTATCAGAGTATATCCTTACAGTAATCTGTGGAACTAATCCTGGTCCCTTGCATTTGGGTTTAGGTTCGGGTCTGGGATTGTGTCCGAAAAGACAGGCATTATCCTGAACAATGAGCTGGGAGACTTCTGTGTTTCCAAAGGAACAATCACTCCAGGTGAGACACGGCCCGGCTGAGGCCCAATCACCGTTCACTTCTTTCTCTTGTACTCCAGTCTTCATATGGCCACTCTGTGACAACAACCCTTGATTATCTCATGTATTGTCTATGGCGAACATTACTATACTATACTTCCCGTGCATATTGTAGCCCAGTGCTCGACACATCTGCCCATCTAATTCTGCCCCAGTCACTGGTGCTCAGTAAATGCATTCAACTCTACTAGTGATCACTGCTCTCAGCCTGTGCCAGATACCCTGCTAACCAGCCCCTCTCTCCTCTATGGCAGTTTCCATGGTCCCCTCTCCCCTGCTAACAACTGCCACCTGCTGGCCACGAGTCTGCCTCCATATGCATGCCACTCTGTGTAGTAGTCACTCTGTGTATGCCAACAATCAGTTGGACTCTGTGGTCACAATAGCCCATTCTACCCTAGTCTCACACAGTGACTATCCTATATACGTTGATGGTGCATTCACATGGCCCCCTTTGTCACATGACATGAGGTGTGTTGTACAGTTAAGTCCACAGGCCAGGAGATATAAACTCCTATATTTACATCTATGCATTTAGCAGACGCTTTTATACAAAAGCAACTTACATTTTGTCAGCTATCAGTTACTTCAGGGCCAGTCTCCCCTACAGCAACTTAGGGTTAAGTGCCTTACTCAAGGGCACAATGGTGGCAGCCAGGATTAATTTCTAGACTACTAGCATGCTAGCCCAGTTCCTTAACCACTACGCCACCACCGATGTTCCTGATATTCCGATAATCCTGATATTCCCATCTCCAGTTTGAACTGATGAAGCTTTCTTGGTAGTAAGTATAACCTCTTCAAGCTCCAAAAAGAAGTCCAGTTGTCTACAACTGAACACTGTGACAACACAAGTCCATTTTCTGGAGACTCAATCTCCATTTTAAACCCTCCAGAGTATCTCACATGTTATCACACAAAATGCATGGTTTTCTCATACCTCCTTAGGAATGTGACCTTCGCCCTTCTTATCTAGGTTCCATCTCTTGAGAGACAATTTATGAGACAATTTATGAGTAAATGTAAGACATATCTGGTCATACATTAAGTCATAACTTGACTCACAGATACTTCACTTCCCCAAATTCCTGGCTAAATGTCTTTCCCGTTTGGAATCAGCTGAAACATTATAAATTACTATTAATATTAAATATTTTCCTACACGCTTTTCCATGTGTATGCTCTGTGTGTGTGTGTGTGTGTGTGTGTGTGTGTGTGTGTTTGCTTTCTTTTCAGGTGAACAGCCCCCATCCTCCATGGCTCCAGTGATCCTGCATTCAGAGTCACTGAACAAGACTCTGGTCATTGGGGGATCAGGAGGGACCCTAATCACCTCGGCCATGGCCATGGTGAACACCTCATACAGCACACACACACACACACACACACACATGCACACACATACACACAATCTCTCTATAGCAGTGTCTCAGAGTGTGTTAGTCATGTGTTTTTTTCACTGTTATCTCTCTCTTCTTTTTTTCTTTTTCATTCCATCCCTCCATCTCTCTTCTTCCTATGTTTCTCTGATCCACTTTTCCCCCCATCCTGCTCCTAGGCCATAGTGAACCACTTGTGGCTGGGCAGAGGTCTCAAGGATGCCATTGCTGAGCCCATTGTGTTTGTAAATGGCCTAAACAAGGTCTCCTTTGAGGGAAATCTTTTTGTAGAGTTTGATAAGGTATTAACTAGTTCTTTTGTGTGCACGTGTTCTATAGAATTTGATAGCATACAGAATGCTTTGGCTCCTTTGTGTGCATTTTTCTTTCTCTCGGTGGGCTTCAATAAGAAGTTCATTTGTATCGTTGGACACAATCCTTACTCTTTCATTAGTGCTGGGGCGGAAACCGAGATTAGCTCACTAGCAAATCTGAATTTACTTTTGCTTGTTTGATTAGTTATATCTATTTGATTAGTCATAATCATTTCTAATCCATGAAAAACACAACAACCAACCATAGCCTCTTATTGACTAAGGGGCTGGCTTTATGTTGCACAACCAATGATAACGTCTGTATCGGCAACATTTTTCATTCAAATTGTGCAAACAACTACCATTATTTGCAAAAGAGATTGAGACTGCACTCGCAAAAAAGATTAGGAGTTAAAACTAAAATGCAACGGTTTACTGTAAATTGCCATGCCCAAATTGTTTAAAATAACTTTAGCATGATTACTCCAGAGCCCACAGTTGCCTAACCATGGTTAGATAGGGCAATAGCCTCTAATGGCCGTCCTGCTCATACAGCTGATTTTTGATTGTAATGGTTCTGTAAGTGCAGCAGGCTCTGCTCTCACGCCAGCATGGCTTTGATTGCGACCAATCAAGCACTTTTTTTTGTCTTTGGGTGTTCTCCACTGTCCCCTTGACCTCTCTGATCTCCTAATATCTCCTCCCTCACCCCCCACACCACCATTAGAAGTTGAAGGAAGACCTGCTGCAGTTGGGACATGAGGATGGAAGCCACCAATTTTTCCTGAACGTCGTGAATGCTGTGATGAAAGAGAAAGACTGCATCTTTGCCGTGTCTGACCACAGGAAGATGGGGAAAGAGTCAGGCTACTGACCAGTGGAGGGCCAGCGTCTTCTACTGGGACTGCCAGTAGCTGCTATTAGCTGGTTGGCTAAACAACAGTTTGAGGCGCTCTTCATAGTCAGCAGCTAATCTAATACAGTACATTGTCTACTTATTCATTTTCAACCCTAAACACCACACACACACACACATATACACACAGAATGCCAACACCATTTGTAAATGCTTCTTTGACTGAAACTGTTTTTCTGTATCACTTCCCTCTTTTCTGGACACTATGTGGCAGCTGTTGAAACACATCTGACATGTGTGGGTGTGGGTTGGTCTTTATTGAAAGGTAATTTTGCAGGTTCCCTGTTAGTCCGGCCCTCCTCCTGTTTAGCCGCAGGGTTTGCCTTAGGTGCTGTGCAGTGCACAGCTCATGAGAACTCAATTCTGAGCGTGGCAGCCAGCTTCTTCTCGCTATGTCTTTGCAGGACATTTATGGCTTTACATGTACTTTACAAGCACTGAAAGACACTGACACACTTCCTAACAGATGTACATGCATGCACACACATGGACATACGCGTACACATACACGTACGCACAAACAAACACTCGTATACAGACACACGTATACACACACAGACCCTGAAAACACAAACACAGAGATAACACATACACACAAACTAACCGAACATACATACACATACATACACACTCCAATTGTACAGATACTGTGAAGCAGTTAGAAATTAGTTGTTAAAGGTGGACGGTTTTAACCCCTCCCTTAGAAGAACATTTTGCATTTTACATGTACGTAAATGCTTGAGCATCTAAACAGGCATAGAACGCACACAAGGTGCTGTGAAGTGGGATTTTATATTGAGAATAGGAATTTTATATTTTCTCTATTCTTAAATCTTTTTCATGTCTTTTTGTATGTGACTTGCAACATTTTGTAGTTTTGTATTTGTAGTTTTGCACTTTTGTGAAATTTTGTAATTTTTTTCCAGAACCAAATAAATGTGAAAATAAGTTTGATTAAAATGTAGGCCTACACATAGATCATTTTTGACATCTGAAGATATGCATATTCAGTATACTATATGCATAGTCTTGAAAAATAAATAAATAAAGGGATCAAATATCAAAAATCAATGCTCATTTGAAGAGGTACTGCAGCCATAACACATGAGCGGCTTCATATTACTGCTTTTGCAAATGTTGTGCATGATCTTTAGAGAGGTAAAATCTTTGTACAATCCCATAGACTGGATCCAGGTTGGAATAAGACCGTAATTTCTTTGTGTGCATAGTCAAATCTCTTGAGCAAGAGGTCATGCCTCTGGGATACTCAGGCAGATAAGGGTCTCGTCCAGCAGGTTCTGCGTGTTAGGCCTTTACATTTGTCCGTTTACTATCTTATTGATAGGCCCTGATGACTGCACTGCTGCGGTAGGCTAATGTGGGGTCCACATGGCATTTAAATCTCTCAGGCCATCTCATAGATTAATGAGAGATGGAGGCCCAATCCATTACGCTGCTGTCGGACTTCGAGCCCTGTGCCTGACTAATGAAAAGAGCTGTGGGCTGAAGCCGATGAACACATTGGGATGTGGTGCTTGTGTGTGTGTGTTTGCATGAGTATATGTGTGTGTTTGTGTGCACGAGGGAAAGTCTGGCAAGTTTATGTGCTTGGACTTACAGGAAAGAAAGTATAAGATGTGTGTGAGAGCGTGCATGTGTTTGTGTGTATGTGTGTCTGTATGTGTATCAGGCTTTTGTCTAATCAATAACATGTACATTTTAGAGTTTGGTAGGGTAGGCGACCTGAAGTGAAAGAAATAGAAACAGTGAGAAGAAAAGATGGCAGAGGCAGAGAGGGAAGGAGACAGAACCAGTTTGTGAGAAAAAATGAGAGAAAAAGAAAGAGTGACAGAATAAAGTGTTTGTGCGTGTGTGTGTGTGTGTGTGAAAGAGAGAGAGAGTGTGTGTGTGTGTGTGTGTGTGTGTGTATAGAATAGGGCTGTGTGTCCTGT
>JAGFZM010002136.1:467621-505452 GCA_017657215.1 Limnothrissa miodon | reverse complement strand
ACACATACAGTACACAGATACTCATACTCACACACAGGCTCTTCCAGCTGACACTTATGCTGTCTTTGCAGGATATTTATACCTTTACACATACATGAATGAATGGAGACACGCACACTAACTCATACACGTACATATACACACACACACACTCATACACACACACAAGCTCTATCTCACAAATACACATACACAAACGGACCAAACACATGTATAGAACACACTCTCACTGTACTGTGAAGCACATGCACATACTGTACATAGACATGCACATATGCACAGACCCCAAAAAAACAAACACACATCAATCACAAAAACACACACACACAAACAGTTAAACATTAGATGTGCATGGTAAGGGGCAGAGAGGGAGAAAAACACACACACTCCATAACTGTCTAGCTGTAAGAACGAGCAGACACACACACACACACACTCACTCACAGTAAGGGCTTGTCCAGCTGCATGTTCGCATATGCTCACTGATTCACAGAGAGCTCACTTAGCTGCAGGTGCACACCACCCTCGCACACACACACACACACACACTATCTGAAAGCTTGCCCAGCTTCAAGTTAACATCTGCACACAGATACTCAGAGGGCTCTCTGGGCTGCAGGTGTACACCACATGTTTGTTTCCCAGTGGGCAGACACTTTCTGATTCAACCAATCGCTACTGCTGAATATTGATGAATATTTTTGTTTCAGTTCAATGTTATCAGTCTCAGCCCTCGCGATGCTTGGCTGATTGGGCTGCATAGCTCAGAGGCAGCCTATGTACAGATCCCGGACACAGTGTTGGACTTCCAGAACCCAAGTAGAGTAAAGTAAAGTAAGAGTGCTGTAGTAAGAGGAGTAAGTGAGTGCAAGACACTTACTATAATATGCACATTTCATATTTTACTGTATAGGCTGTTTGTAATTATGCAATTCTTTGCAAAAGAAAATCTCATTACAGTCACTTACAGTATTTACTGTACTATAGAATAAACATAAGAAACACCCTTTTGGTAGAGCTTTGCACAAATGTGAGTAATATACATAACAGTAGGCTAAATATCGTAACTGAAAATACATAAATCATTCTGGCAAATCCAGATGTTTCACATATCATCCCTTGTAACGCAGCAAGGAAAGTATCTCCTGGAATGTTGATAAAAAATATATAACATTTTTGATTTGAGAACTAATTCAACAATGTTTCTGTAAATACTCAAGCAATGAAATGAAAACTGTTAATTTTAATGGGAATGACTATTCAACATTCGTAAGCATAGTTCATTTTGACTGACATGACATAAGCAAATGATAATGTTATAAAACAACAGAGAATTGTATGAAAGCAACTGATACATGTCCAAATAGCATTTGCAGTTTCTTCAGAGGAAGGAGGTCGGTTTTCGTTCTGATCTGACAACAGCACCAAAGCGACTGAGAAAAACGAGAAAAAAAATCACACCTGCCATTTAGCCTGCTGGTCTCTGACGTTTGTGTCTGTGTTGCTACAGGAGGTTGCTAGTGGAGAAGCGGAATTCCTAGTAATCTCTTTAACAATTGCCATTAATTTCATGAGAACTCATTCATTCATTAATTCTAGGAACAGAGTCTAAACACTGTCTTTACAGTGAAAGGTTAACATCTATGACACACAGCCACAGAGTAGATCTTAGAGATTTATTTTCTATGTGTGGATATTAAAAGCACACACACACACACACACACAAAGTTAGATAAAGAGACACAGAATAAAGTTAGAAATTTGCAAAAGTGTAACGCATCTAGCTTAATGTTTATTGATGTAACTCAAATTGTATCATCTCACTGGGCCTATTTCACTGTAGCCATTTTTCCAAAAACTTGCAGGGTAAGCACAGGTGTTTTGAATGACATCTAATAGGGATCTCATTCTGCTGCACTAAATCAGAATCTTAACAGCTGTCATTAACAACACCTGTGTCTAGAAAAATGGCTGCCGTGATATAATTCCGAGAATAATGTACACTAAGGCAGCCATTTCTGATTTCATAGTAATAATAAATAAACAAAATGCTGCAGTTTTGATAGACGAAGCTATAAGCTATAATGGCTCCACCGAGCACCTTCATTGTTTTGCTTCTCTGTGGAAGGGGAGGAGTGGAGGGCACTTGGAGGCTTTTAAGGTGAAACGTAGAAGGTAGCAGCATTGGCGGTTGGCTCAGATGCATTGTTCACCCATGTTCTGATTGGGGGACCAAGTGCCTGAGGTGTTATTCTGCCGTTGCCATGTCTGTGCTATGTAGTTCAGCAACAACTTCATTATTTGTTAACACAGGCTCGATTCAAGACGACCCCTTTCCACTACACATCGATTCATTCAGAACAGAACTTACTGGAATAAACTGCCATTATTAGCTCTAATTGGATGGTTGTTAGTTTCATCTGGCATTGCCCAGTACCATAGACAGGCATTCTAACCCCTATTAGCTTTAGGATCCCTGTTTTCAGTAGGCTACTTCTAAATACAGTGTAATAGGCTTCAAATCTATCACAGGTTACACATGTTGCAAATTGATATGCTAGTGTAAAAGAAGTAGAACTACTGAGGGTGTACAGTTATCTGAAAACAAAACAATGCATGTTTTTTTTATGATGCAGCATACTAGGAAATTGGATCAAGCAGTGGTATAATTTTCAATAATATGAAATTGATGCAATGTAAAGAGGGAGATATGTAAAAATGGGTGAAAAATTTAATTTCATGTTCTGTATTCACTGCAATTACACAGACAGTTCATTTGAAATGTCACAGAGTCTGATGACAAAGAATAATTTTACAGTATTTACAGTACCATGAAACACAAAAGAAGGGCAAGTAAAAGGATTTCTGTGCAATATAAACTTTTTAAAAAAAAGTAAAAGCTTAAAAGGCATCCAAACATCACTTTGAAGCTTTGTGATGGCATTTATTTACATCTTTGAGAATGAAAGATTGTTTTAGGAATAACTGGGAGGGACATATCATTTATATAAGAAACACTCAATACATGATGCATTTGTGCCTACAATCAGTGTGAAAATAGAAAAAGGTATGGCACGTAGAATCTGAAATTGCACCATAGTCTCTTTTGTGTCCTAGATACTACTGCAATGGTGTGTTTCCAAAAGGATCTATTGTATTCCCTGAGTTAAATGAACTCCATGGATTACTCCTCAAATATTCCAAAGACAAGTTCCCCCTTTTAAATATATAAATTATATATTACTCTTTAAAATACATGAATAGAATATGTGTGTGTGTGTGTGTGTGTGTATGTGCATCAGTATCCAGCAGCATATCCTCCTTTCCTGGGGTCGGACTGGGCAACAATGCCATTGGCCTCTCTCATCACTGCCTGCACCACAGCCCCAACCGATGTCAGAAAGGCTGTCTCATGGTTCTTCTGTTTTAGGCCTTCCATAATATTCTATACATAAACATGCACACACACACACACACATACACACACACACACACACTAGAGAATATTAACCTGAGGAATGTTTCAGCACTATAAGGTTTTTACTTTTTTTTTTTTTAACTGTCCTCAAAATCTTGAATGGACCTTTTTGAACGTACTGGCCATCTGGGTGCTTTAGATTTCTCAAATGCTGCTCCACTGGTTGAATACTAAACTGAGTTTTACACCAGTCATACACCCATTCCCATTCAGATATAACATATCTAATGTCCTTTAGGCAAGGGAATTTAATCAGTAGTGTGTTGTGGTGTGTGGTGTGTGATATGATACTGTTGATAATTGATCCTCTGGTGGCAGCAGTAGGATTAGTTGACTGAAGCTTGATCTAGTGCAATGCGTATGTGCTGGGACTAACATTAAAATCATGAGAAAGCAGAATGAAGACTATTAAAAAATTCCCATGAATTGCTCTCCGCAAAGGTTACCCTGTATGTAGATGCATGTAGATGAGGTCATTTTGCTATATCAGTGTAGTATCACTTGATAACTTGCAAAAGTAGAACTATCACTTCTTCTCGTCCAAAAAGATTACTGGCTCCATTGATAAAGTTGCTCTTTTGCCTGAAAAACACCACAGAACAATAAATAAAAATATTTTAAAAAAACTATACATACCGGGTCAAAGTCGGTCTCTCCGTATGTGGTGTTGGGGCTGAGCTGGTTGTGGATGCGAGGCTCCAGCACTGATCTCTTCAGGTCGTAGTTGAAGAAAAGCGCATGGAGGATCACCTGATCACATGACAGGGAAGCACAGGGTGATGAGGACTGACCGAGGCACAACCATATGATATGACATTGTTTGCCCTGTGCATGAATGAGGAGCTAGTATGACTACTGTATTAGTGCTGAATACTATAGTGCAGTGAAGTATGAGGGTCATATTATGAAGTAATGAAATATACTGCGGAGGTCATATGCAGTATATTAGAATGGGAAGGTCATGAAAAGTAATAAAATATAATGTGAAGGCCACATGCAGTGTGAAAGTCATACGTATTTTTGAAATACAGTGTAGATAAATGAAATCAAGAGATATAATGCACCGAACACGGTGATGATGAGACAGGGCTCCTAACACTCACTGAAGCAGTGGCAGTGGTGATCTGTGTGCCCCCAGAGCCTCCAACAACCAATTTCACTTTGTTGTTCTGGTCCAAGAAGATTACCGGCACCATTGATGATATTGGCCTTTTGCCTAAAGAAGACAAAAACACCACACAACGATAAAGAATAAATAATAAACACAGTCTAAATGGCTGATCTTTGGGTTCAATTCAGTCACTATGACACTAAGTGCTGTGGTACTGGTTTACCTGGTCTAATAAAATTATTGGGCGAAGGGGGGACACCAAAATTGTTTGTGATGTAGGGGGAACTGAAGTCGTCCATCTCGTTGTTTAAGAGAATCCCAGTGGAGTTAGACATGACTTTAGATCCAAAGCTGTCAAAAACAATTAAACCCATCACTGATTAAATCATCAAGCCCACTGCACTACATGTAAGTCAAAACAGCTGTACAACCTGGCAACAGTGCAGGTACAGAACCTTAGCCCATTCAACACGACAAACCATTGGGAGTCAACAAAGATAAAACAGTCTCTAAATAATTAAAAATGTGAAGACATTTGGCAGCATTCTGAAAATAATGGGTAAACTGTACCAATATTTTGACATACTGTATATAATGTTAAAATGTCATTAGTATAGCTTATGATTTTGTGCATTTAGGCAAACAAAAGCACACCAGGGCATGACCAGACAAGCAAATAAAACATCGCCTGCTATCTGTCACTCTCCTCGTTCTAAGGTGTAGAATTAATCTTGGCATCATTTCCTCTTGATAAACATCTTGTCATCAATAGTCTACAGTGTTCCTAATCAGCAGCATTTCAAACATCTACAGTAGGATTTCACAGTTGTCAGAGCTTTTAATTTAACTGTGGTTTTCAAGTGTGCAAAATTGTCAGAAATAATTATTGCGATGCTGGGACGTGGATGAGCAGGCACGTTTAAATCTCCTTGAAAACCAGGAGAAGGGTGAGTATTTGGCTGTCAATCATCCTACAAGCTCCTTCCAAACTACGATTAGAAAACAACATTCTTTTAAAAGTATAAAATATTGTCAGAAATAATTAAGGCTAATCTCTTTTGGGGGCACCAAAGGAATTCTACTTAAAGAAGCCAAATGGATAGCACTGACCCTGCTCTCTCTCTTTCATAGGCACTTGATAAATCGTGCAAGGCCATATAGCATATCATATATCTAAACAAGTAAACAAATGTGGATTTACTAAGGCAGAAATGTCATGCTTTCTTCATGTCTTCATTTCTTACTATGTGTTGATGGTGCTGGTGGCGGCTACCGCGCTGCCATCTTCAGCTATGACAGACAGGTGGGAAGTGCCATGGTTGTCAGGGATAAAGTATTCAGGCTCATAGTACTTCTCTGGCTGGGTAGTGTCGTCTGTGATTTTGCTTCGGAAGATGTCAGCCAGTTCATCTGAAGTGATATTTTTGACAAACTAAAAGACAAGGCAGGGAAAGGACAGGACTAATGGTGATTTTCTTTTTAAAATGGAGGTTATTCTGTGAAACAAGTAAGGAATGAAAGGTTTAGAAAGTTTAAGAGCTGGTGTGGGGATAGAGCTAGTTTGTGTGTGTGTGTGTATGTGTGTGTGTGTGTGTGCGACTCTTCGCAGGCATATTTGGAAGACTAGTGCCTTGATGGGACCCTCTTCCAAACAAACCTTTCTCACGTCCACCCCCACACACACACTGTTTAATGTTTGACAATATCACAAACTAGGCAAGATTTCAACATTAACATTAGTATTTCAACACAGCACTAGAATTATAGGCAAGATTTCAACATCAACATTAGGATTTCAACATAATTGTGGAATTGAAACGGTAATGATATTCGAATAAGAAAAACTGTGTCTTGAAAAGTTGAACTTAAAGATGGTAGGCTTTACATACTACTACACAAACATCTAGTAATGGAAGGACAACCCTGACCCTGACCCATGGTGCAGAGACAGGGCAAAGAACATACTATAAAGGCGACAAATTACTCAAAATCCATGAAAGAAACTATTCATCAAACAAACTCACAGCGGAAATGTTGACATAATGAGGGTCTCCAAGCACACTCCTCTTGGCGTAGGCAAAGCGGAAGGCCTCAACAATACGATGATAGGTCAGCACCTTCTTCTCCAGTGTGGAAACACTGTCCGGTCCAAACTTGTAACCTAGGGAGACAGGCATGCACACAGTTTACAGCAGATGGTTTGATTTCACAGCATTCAGGGAATATTCTCTACAGTGGTTGTCAGACCGCAGTAAAAGTAAGCCAGGGGGTACTTGTATTCTTGGATGCTATACTCAAAATAAATCTGTGACTGGATTCTCTAATTTGTTTTGTTCCCAAAACAAATTAGACAACATTTTAGTGTACCTTAAGTGAACATATTTTAAACCCGCAACAATAATCATCATTGTCCTCGGCATGGTCTGAGCCATGATCTAATTGACTTAAAATATTTTAGTGGAGAGAATGTGTGTCACAGTAGACTGAGGTGACACCTTCAAAACTCACTCAATGATGGAGCCTTTGTAAATGCTTAGGACTGTAGTCATAACAACTGTCAACTTGAAAAGAGAGCTATGAAATGTCACTATGAAATGACTTCCAAATATAACATTGAATAACTAAAAATATTTCATTTAATTCATTCACCAACATGATATATTTACGACAGGTGCTATAAATCACTGTGCATCCCCAGTGTTATCCGAAACACCCCCCCTCCGCTCTAAAGTAAAAAAGGCCATTGAATTAAGCCTCTGTAATAGGCTAATAAACAGGTGGGCATCAGGGACTGACAGCCAGTCAGTGGGGAGGACGACTCACTCCTAAAGCAGTCACATGTTTGTCGTTGCTCTACACCAGACCCAGTGTGGCGCGGCAGACCAGGGGACTAGCACTGACGGAGGGAGTCAAGCCGAGAACGCAGGAAGTTGAACTCGGATGGGCCTCATTAGTCGCTTTCAACAGGAGTTTCCCGAGATGCACACTCACACACTTGCTCACTCGAGGTTATTTGCTCGCTCCCTCACATTCTCACTCCCACACTCTCTCTCTCTCACACACAAACACACACATACAAACACACACACACACACACACACAAACATTAATTAACTCACTCACTCTGATACTCACTCACTAACACAAACACAACATCAATCACTTATGCCCTCTCTCAGAAACTCACTCATTCACACACTCACTTATTCAAATGCAGAGAGACAGAATGGCTTCAGACCGTGACACAGGAAGAGAGAAACAGACCAGAGCTGTTTCCAGTGAAAACACAAAACCTATAATGTGTAATAGGCTCTCTGAGGTGGATGGGAAATCTGCCTTGGAGAAAAGTCAATGAGTGTGTGTGTGTGTGTGTGTGTGTGTATGAGGAGGGCTGCTGAAAGGTCTGGACTTGGAGGAGGCAGAGACCTCACAAGCAAGCCGAAGGGGAGAGCTGGGTGTTTGTGATAAATCACTGCAAGTGTGTGTATGTGCTTGTGTGATAAATTACTGTGAGTGTGTGTGGTGTGTGTATATGTGAGGGGGATAGAAATGTGTGTGCATTTTTTTCTGTGTGTCTGCATGTGGATCTCTGTGTGTGAGATATATAAACTGTGTGTGTGTGTGTGTGTGTGTGTGTGTGTGTGTGTGTGTGTGTATGTGTCTGTGTGTGGCTGGTACAGGAAGCCAACGAACTGTGGTGAATCCCTTGGCACACACAGAGGGTGTTGTCTGCCATGTGAAACTGAGGGCTTCCCATAGATGTCTCTGAGCCCAATTAGAGCCAGAAGCAGGAGATGAGTGCATGCGTGCCTGCGTGTGTGTGTGTGTGTGTAGGAGGAAAGGGGGGTGGAGAGGTGAGGGATGGGGGAGCAGGTGGGAGGCGGGGGGTCAGGAAAGGAAGAGGAGCAGAAGAGCAAAGAGAGAGAGAGAGAGAGAGAGAGAGAGAGAGAGAGAGAGACGGAGGTGAGAAAGGAAGGCAGAATCAAAAAGCTAAGAGAGAAAGAGAGAGAAAACAGAGAAAGATAGGCACAGGTTTGGGGTAGCAAAGGACAAATAACTTTTATAGTTACAGATGATCAGAGAGGCTAACATGTAGGAAATGGGGAGGTACAGTGTGTGTGTGTCTGAGTGGGTTATATGTGTGGAGTGTGTGTGTGTGTGTGTGTGTGTGTATGTGTGTGTGTGTGTGGCTATACAGCAATGCCTCTAAATGTATTTGGACAAAATGCAAATGTAACACACCCAGTTAGACGCTCATAACAAGGACTAGGTGCTTACTTACAGTGCACTGGGGAGTCTCTCTGGTTACTGCTCTCTGTTCTGGGCTAAAGTAGTGTGGAAAGTACTGATGCATGACTGGCTTTAAGGTCACTGTTGAATTGTCATTTTCTTGCCATACATGCCAGAGTGGTTCTAGGTACTTTAGTACTAATGGTCATATGATGTGGAGTGGGTTTGTCAGTACTGCGGACCAATGTTTGGATGTTTCTATGTTTTGGATGATTCTATTTTACAACATAGAGCAACTTCTGACATATTATTCAAGTCAACTTAAAGTAGCGTGAGCCACCAATAAGACTTTACTTTCAGTCATGTGAAGTACACCCACAAACCTGTTTAACACCTGCTATGTTAAATATTTGTGGAGTTAAATTTCAAGAGTTAATAGTTGGGTGGGGTTAAACCTCCATTCACACATCAGGAAGTTAATTTATTACTAGACGGAACCATTTGTTTCAGTAATACACACTGTGCATGGCTTTTCTACACACACTAATTTGGTTCAAATGAATGCCCAAAGTATGCAATTTCCAGACACCACTCATACAGGCAATATCTCATAGACATATTGTTTAAAGTATACCTAGGCCTACATGATCTTTGTCAGTGTTAAAACTTTAAATCTTTTGAATTTGCCTTCAATTTCTGCTCACTGGTCACTAGAATTTCTAGCTCTGTAGCACTGTAGCGAAAATCTGGCACTAGTCTGGCTAGTGTAGCCTATGGTACCTTTGAGTATGTCGACGATGAGTCTTAGTATTTAGGGGACTTAGGCAGAGTCAAGCCTATAGTACCTTTGAGTATGTTGAAGAAGAATATTAGTATTAGAGGGTCTTAGGCAGGGCCTAATGTAGCCTATGGTGCCTTTGAGTATGTTGAAGAAGAATATTAGTATTCAAGGGTCTTAGGCAGGGTCTATTGTAGCCTATGGTACCTTTGAGTATGTTAAGGATGAGCATTAGTATTCAAGGATCTTAGGCAGAGTCTAGTGTAGCTATAGTACCTTTGAGTATGTTGAAGAAGAATATTAGTATTCAAGGGTCTTAGGCAGGGCCTAGTGTAGCCTATGGTACCTTTGAGTATGTTAAGGATGAGAGCCAGCACCGGGCCACTGGCAGGAGCCTGGGGGACACACATCCTGTACTCCCCCATGGCCACACACAGGGGCTCCTCCAGCAGAGCCTGGTAGTCCTGGAGGTCCTGCAGAGTGATGATGCCCCCTGTAATACCACACACACACACACACACACACACACACACACACATACACACAAAGTGAATGAGAACAGGTGTGAGTATATACACGGACATGGAAACCCAAACAGAGAAATGAACACACATGAAAAACCACACACACACACACACACACACACAAGATAAACAAAATACAGAGATATGATCTGACAAACGTGTGCCCACACACACAGAATGAACACAGGTATGAACACACACACATAGACATTAAAATGATCACACACACAGAGACATGAACACACATACACACTGTACACATGCACACACACACAAACAGGCACACACACAGACACACACACACACATAAACATATGCAAGCATACATGCAGACATGACCTCACATAGAGAAATGAACATACACATGCGACCATACACGGAAAAGCAGACACAAACATACAAACTCACAGACACACCGACCCGATCCCAATAAATTCAAACACATTGGGCAAACACACACACCCACATGTTAATATGCTCTTATGCACACACACACACACACACACACACAAACACTGACACACACACACATGCGCATGTACATGCATGTGCACATTTTCTTGCGCAAATATGTAGAGTAAACATGCTGAAATGTCACTGGAGGCAAGCCAAGTCAGGCCAAGTCAGTTACTACTTTCTTTGTTACCGGTTGTTTACATAGGTTTTTCTGTGTATTTATGGGAAAGATTTTTATAGCTTTTGTGCTATATGTAGCACAATATACAATACATGAAAAATAACCTTTGAAATAAAACCTTTCCCTACTTTGAATAAAACCCTTTGCCTGCTATCATTATTTCACAGCTCACAGAGAATGACCCTACCAGCAGCCTGGATGTCCCGCACCATGTTCTCCGCTATTGGTCCCTGGTAGAACGCATCTGGGCCCTGATTGGCTATTGCTTCAAAGGTGTCAGCCAGCTTGTGGAAGTAGATGGTGTTGTTCTCTTTCAGAATGTTACCCTCAGCATCACAGAAAACCTCACTACAAGAGATGAGAGAAAAAACTACAGTTTGGAATAGCGCCTGGCAGACTAAGAGACACTGAACATACAGAGGAGACAACAGAGACTGGACTGCTGCAACTGAGAGACAGACAGACAGACAGACAGATACATAGATAGATAGATAGAGTAGAGAGATAGATAGATACATACATATATACATACATACATACAGTACATACTGTACATGCATAAATGCATAACCGTACAGCTTGTTTGAAAATCTATTTTCTTAATTTTCCTTAATCAGATAACAAAAATTATGAGGAAAAATACATCCAATACATCCACAATGCATTTTACCAAAAACACATGTCAAAATGGTCACTTTTGCATTCCTTCCATCATAATAGGGCCTACTACCTTCGCCAATAAGGCAGTTATATTCTTTTACATGCCACAAATTGGAGAACTGGATTTAAGTTGCTTTACTGAGTCTCTTCACTGAAAAGAGATTATCTATATCCCAATGTTCTCTCTGGTGCATTACTCCTCTATATCTTAGCCCATCGGTTTACGACTCTGCTGAGCTCAGGGGACTGAAGCTTGATTTTGGGATCAATAAGCCATCTTATTGTTTACATGAACATACTGTAGCGTTATTGACCTAACAGTAACTGACAGATGAATGGTATTTTGTAGAAGTCATGATGGCAAAAAGCTATGACAACTTCAAAAATCAAGGCAACTTGATGCTGAACACAAAAAGCTAAACATTTCTAAGGTTTTTGTAACACAGTAGCTTTTTGTTTTTTATAGTGTGATTAAGAGCCAGCTGGACCAGATGTAGTCCGTAGGCTGCAAGTCATTTAGGATGAGTTCTCACACCCAGGGATAAGGAATCTGCATATGTTTCCCGGCCCATGTGGCTTTAATGACAGAGTGAAGATGATGAATGTGGTGTTAAATAAGCCATTATAAACCTTCACGGATATAATTTCATCTCCTGTATGACGAGGTTGTCTACTACTGAGTAATCATTAGCTGCACCTACACAGAGTGAAATGGGAGACACATTACATAAACTCACAGGTTTCAATAACAAAGTTCAATTTCATCTCTGAGAAAAAAAGCATAATGCATATAATTAACTCTCTCACACACACACACACACTCTCTCTCTCTCTCTCTCCCTCTCTCTCTCTGACAAATGTGTCTATGAACAGGGAGCAGAGTGCAGAGATGGCTGCTGTACCATAAGGCCTTATTGCGGGTGATTGTTGTCCTGAAACTGTAGATGGCCTTGGCCAGGGCACTGCCCAGAGGAAAGCCATCGCGTGCCAACCGTATGCTGGGTAGGAACAGCTCCTTCCATGGTAGCCTGCCGTGCCGCTTGTGTGCCAGCTCGTACCCGCGGATCTCTCCTGGCACAGCGATCGCCAGCCCACCTGCCATATGGTTAGACAGAAGCACACACACACACACACAGATCAGCACAGTAGTGTGACAGGCTAGGCTTCAGCTCTGAACTTATGAACTACCACAAGCCATATACAGCTACTGCAGGTGCCACACATACACCCCCCCCACACACACACACACATTCTACACACCACATTTTAATTACAGTTTACATACACCACTATGTCAGACTTTCAAAAATCACATTCTCACACACACACACACACACACACACACACACACACCTTTCACCCCTCTATATGTAAGATTGGAACTTCATTAAATGAACACCAGTAAAAGCCCTCACGTGTGTCTGTGTGTATCCGTGTGTATCCGAGTGTGTGTGCGTGTGTTTGTGTCACTGACACTCTTTGTGGCTCTTTATGGTCACTGACTTTGCCAATCATTGCTGCAGTTAGCTTATGTAAGCGGTTTAATGTGTACCTGTGCGCGACAGGTCGGTGTTGTTTCCGAACATGTTCTGAGATGCGTTCGCTGGGGCGGACTCACGGGCGTTGATGGTCTCCACTCGTCCTGTGAGACGCAGAGAGGCGGTTCTCAATAAGACTGAGTAAAGCCTGCAATCTCACTATACAGTATAACAAGAGCATGATAATAGGGCCAGGACACATGTGACTGATGTGCCAATGTTACTACTGCCAGTAACAGAGTGCCATAGTCTACATGACCAGGGGTGTTTCCTCATTGTCTTCCACTATAAAACCCAACCTTAGATGCTACTTTTTCACAGCACAATACTTTTCAAAGTACTACTGAAACATCCTTCTGATACACTCATATCTTGTTATTTAAGTGCCAGTAAAAGCATATGGTTTAATCCACTTGCATGTTACAGTATGTTACCTTCGTGGTTAGAACATGTTTTCTGTTGTCTGTTGTGCCTGTGCATTTTACCAGTTGTCCTGTCCTGTTCTGCCTTATCTTGTCTACGCATGGGACAGTGACAAACATAATTTTGATCCATGTCTAGTATATATGAAGAAATTGACAAAAAAATGCTGATATTGACATTGACACTGACTATATAGTCTAATGTTAGTGTGCCATAGCTACACAAATGTTATTATTTTAATGTTGAGCATCCAGTACTGCAAATAAGAATAAGTTGTACTGTAGGCCAATATAGCTTAACTTCACATCACTTCATCTGGGGGTGATGGTGGTGGCACAGGTGGTGTTTGGTAACTCTGCCTGACCCTGTCAAAGTGTTCTTGAGCAAGACAGCGAACCCCAAATGGCACCTAGTGGCACCTGCATGGCAGCCTCCGCTACCGGTTTGTGAATGGATGAATTAGAGGCATACAGTGTAAAGCACTTTGAGTGCTCGTAGGAGTAGAAAAGCGCTATATGAATGCGGTACACTTACTATTCAACCATTCGGGAGTAAAATGATAACATTATATTATAACATTATATAATATATAATATTATATATTATATTATATGCCTCATGAGTATACTCATACAGTAAGAATGTTATGAATAATAGTAGAATACCATGTCATTAGTTATAAAGCTTTATAATGTAATGTAATATAACAAAGAGTATAAATGTAAATTTGTAAGGCTACTGGGTTCATGATGTTGTCTGGGTGATTATGCTCTGGTGTCATTAGTTATAAAGCTTTACGAATGCTTTATCAATGAACTATAAGCTCTTTGTGGTGTTCATGGAAAGTGGTGTCGTCTGGGTGATTATGCTGTGCCAAACACTATACCTGTGCTGGCATTGTAAATGGTGAGGAAGAGGCCACCTCCGATGCCCATGCTGTGGGCGTTCATCATGCCCACACAAAGCAGTGCGGCGATGGCAGAGTCCACAGCAGATCCACCCTTTTGCAGAATGTCCCTGTACCACACACACACACACACACAGTTCATTACCCTCTGCGCTATGCACTATTCTGTGCATACTTGGTACAGACTGATAGCAGTCTCCTGAACTAAAATCAGATTTCCATTCACATTTCATGTTCTCCGTTAATTTTCTGTGAGAATGTGTATTTGTGTGTGTGTGTGTGTGTGTATCTGTGTGCATGTGAAACCAAATCTGTAAAACCAAATCTGTGTACATGTATAGTATATTTCTGTATTGTACATGTCTATGTGTGAATAAATCTGAGTATGTGTGTTTGTGTGTGTGCCAGTTACTTTCCCTCTCTTACCTGCCGATGTCAGAGCAGGGTCCGGCATCCGCAGCGACAGCAGCTTTGAAATAGGCCTTCTCATCATATTTGGTCCTTGTCCCAATCCCAAAGAACACACCCACAAATGTCCCTACGGCTGCCACCAGCAGCACCAGCAGGCCCACCACTATGGACTTACGCACCATCTTACTGAGGTCAAAATGGGGAGGTCACAAATGAAAGGTTTTTTATAGGCACCATTTTGGTGAGGTCAGATAAAAATCAGTACATAATTTCACTGAGGTCAAACACATGCACACACACAACACACAATCTTACTGAGGTCAAAACAAAAAAAAGAAAAGACTAACATATGTCAATGGTCCAATGGTCAGAATGTTTAGGAGGCATGTGTACACCCTTTTTACTGAGGTAAAAAAAACAAACAGAGAATGAACCATTTGTGTGGGACACAATATACAAACAAACATGGAAGATTTTCACACCATTTCAGTCAGAGCCCCCCTCTGACTGAAATGGTGTGAAAATCTTCCATGTTTGTCAGAGACAAGATAAAAAATACTCATACACATGGCCTTTGCACCATAAATTAAACACAATACAGGGGCATGGGAATTTATGTGTCATCACAAAAGCCAGTCAAGTCATCTTATTGGTCTAGTGGTTGTAATAAACTGGGTTATTACCTGGAGAAATGAATTACTGTTTTGTAATGGGCTGACCCTGATAATGGGACAGCTATGATGTAGATTTGATATCAATGTTTTGTAATTTTCTGACTGGGTGTTATTTGCTTTGATAATGGGACAGCTATGACATAGATTTGATATCACTGTTTTTTAAAATAGTAATTATAACAACAGAATAAACCTTTTTCCAAAAACTACACCAAAACTACAAACCAGCCTCAAATGTGTCCCGATATAGGGACATAGTGGAGTAAAAGCATACCCCATTCTCCCTTACAGAGTTGTTCTGTTCTTTCCCCCACCTTGTCAATTATTCCTTTAAATTAGGACACCTTGTCAGTTGTCTGTTGTAGCACCAAATCCTGGGCCCTTTGCACAAGTTGTGCTAATGCCATTTTAAATCTAAAATGTAAACACTATTTAAAGGAAAACAAAATTCCAGATTCCTCACACTGCCCAGGACTTTTGACAATCTATGGCTTGACTGCTCTTAATAATGTTGGACTATATTTTAGAATACCGTAATTATAGGGCTATGATGTTACAGTAATACAATAGATTTAATGATGTGGACTATATCCTGGGACTATTATGATGCCATATTAACACCATAGATTTAGAAATTGCCATCTGAGAGACTGCAAATTTGAGTTAGAGCCGTGGATCTGCTTGCCAAAGATTTCTTCCTAAACCACTAAATTATAAAATAGGGTGTTTTTACTTTCCCCTGTTGCTCATGGTGCTCTCTGCTGTGTAGTGCTGCTGTGACTTTTGTATAATGCGCTGTAAAAAAAAAAAAAAAAAAAAAAAAATGAATGATGCCCCCACTTTGGCCCATGTTACCCTTTTTCCCCCTACTACAACACCCCAGTTTACAGCTATTCTAACTGGTGGTCATGTTACACATAGCCTAGATATAAAGTCACTAAGTAACATAAGTAACACATTGACTCGACTGGATTCTATTGCCCGTGCTGGATTGAAGATATAAAACCTGGCATTGGCTGAGAGCCTGTTGTGGATTTGGCCCCTTATCTCTATCTGTTTCAGGTTAACTTTGAGAGTCGGATGTGTTATCTGCGCACGTGACAGAAGTACTTTCAGACGGCTCTGCCAAGAGCGATGGGTGCCGTCACGTTCTGTTCATCTAATTAAGTGAAACCGGGAGATAAGAAACTTCGTCTCAAAGCAAAATGAACACAGGAAGAGAGAGAGAAGGAGGGAGATGTGTGTGTGTGTGTGTGTGGGGGGGGTGACTAATTTTAATACTTGACAGAGATAGAGGTGAGCGGGGGAAGCACACAGACCAGAGACAAGAACAAAGAGTCTTGTACATGACAAGCACAACCTGTTGTAAGGTGTTTGAGAAGCAGTATCTTGTAAAGCTTAGAGACTGATTACTGGTAGGGGGGCGAACAATTCTATGAAACATTATCAGGATATATAATGTTAGGGCATCCAAAGATAATGGCCAGAACATTATTTAGAAAATTGAACAATGAATTGAATTAAATTTGTTGGGCTCCAGATATTTGAATAGAACATCCTCAGGCCTTTAAATCAGGGCTTTGAAAACTGAAACAGTATTTTAACTTAATTTCCGGTTTTTTTCCGGTTCAACTTTAAAATTGATGTTCCTGAACTGGTTAGAACAAAAAAAGTGGAGGTGAGCATCACCAATCATATTACTTTCAGAAATCAAAGAACGAAAAAGTACCATTTACCATTATTTTCGGTAAACGATTCTGATCCAGAATATCAAAACATCAAAAGTTTCTGGTTTTCTTTTCCGTTCCCTGAACCCTTTTCAAAGCCTTGCTTTATGCAGAAGTTTAACTTCCTGCACACATGGAATGGATTTGGTTTCAATTTTGTAGGATGCTGATTCGCTCGATTCTGTCGGCGTTGCAGATGCAATCCAACAAACTAACAAAATGAATATGGTATGCATTCACTGAATGAAGATTAGACAAATAAAATACCAGATTTTTCCACTGCAAATGTTATCAAGAATATTTTTCCACAACCACACAATCCGTACTGTTTCACATTCAAGCATAAGAGAATTTTCCACAGTGGGACGCAAAATGCAGAGGACCTCAATGGCAGTTCAGAAACTGATGCTGCTCTCATATTGGCTCTGCTAACTGTACAGTATGTCCTTGTCAAATTTACAAACACTATTTGAAAAGTTTAACAGGCAGCAAGATTGGTCAAAAGGATTGGCTCTGTCACTCTCTCAAAACCCATTATTTTGAACCCATCCTCTGGCTTGGCCTCATCACCAAGCCTCACAGAAGTAAAACAAGTGTGTGTGTGTGCATATGTGTGTGAAGAGGGTTTTCAAAGCCTACCTTGGTGTATGCGACCCACACACAGCAGTCCTCCTCACTGCACCCTTTCAAGGTTGAGCTGTTTAAAGGCACCTCTGGGCATCTGTGCTGTCAGAATGTGTCAGAATGTGTGTCCCTGTGTAACTACTACAGCACAATTAAACTTTAACCTCTCGGCCTATCAGAGAACTTCTTCAGTCTCACCTCGACACCTCCCAGTGCAAGAAACCTCCAGAGCTGACCGGTGACATAGTTCAGTATTAGGCCAGCCACACACCCACCCACACACACACACACACACACACACACACATACTTCTGTTGAAAGGAACTGACCAATGCACACTCATAGTGACACAAACAGGGTAAAATTGCACTCTGTTATCTGATCGTATCTTTCTCACAGTAATCGACTGAGAGGCAGATCTTCTGTACCCTGTCTGGGCATAAAAGTGTTCAAAGATGCACATATTGCATAAGACAAACGGAAGGTCGGAAGGGAATGTGTTTAGTATGCTTGGGGGTGGAGGTGGGCAAAGTTTAACTACACACAGTTCAGTGGATTGACATGTTTGTTCTCAAATCATAACTTGCAAATATGCCGTTTTTTCTAGAAAGCGGAGGAATTAAGTCATCCGTGGTCAGTGTCTTTTGCACCTATTTCAGCTGGATAGGTTATATGTAAAACTCTTAAAGTGGAAGGTAAATCTTCTTAATAATATTATATACTTTTTTTATATACAGTAACATTAGATTTATTTTTAATAATATGATATATGATATATATGATATTATATATTTTTTATTTCTATTATCATGTCACACACACACACACACTCCTTAGATAGCATTATTTTATGTCCATGAAGATATCCTTCGTCTGAGTCACATGGTCTATCATAATAGTTGCACAACCGTGGACTGTGGACAAAATTTTCTCTAATGTCTAACATACCTGAAACTGAAAAGTTAGTTGTCTTTTCTTTCTTTCTTTTCTTTCAGAATCGTTTAGAATATGTCTTATTGGCCAAGTAGGCTAGGCTAGGCTATAGGCCTTATTCATATACAAGGAATTTAACTTCGGTAGATGGTAACTCTATTTAACACTAACACGTGCACATTCATGACTAAAGTTCCATGTTTTATTCCAACCAAATATTTGTAGCAGGCCAGTTAGGCTATCGCATTCAATAAAATGGTAATACTATTCTAGAATTCTATCAAGTACATATTTCTAGAATTCTTATAATTCACACATTTCAGCTGGCAAATAGCCTAGATCAAGGCTAAATGATCATCAATTGCAGTCTAGAAAAAGATGGAATGAAAAACTAAAAGGAAAGATTTACCCTCGAGTTTCTTTCCTTTTAGTTTTTCATTCCTTAAATCGTGTTGCAAATTGTGGTATTGGACAGCAAAAGTCACAGTATAAGCAACCTAACCTTTATTTACGACGTGTTATGCAGTGCCATGAATTACATACACGTGGTTACATTTTTGCCATCCGTCGTAGTCTTCGCTATTTACCGTGAGTCACAGCTGACAGAGCTGAAGTAATGTCACATTAGAGGAGGCTACGTCCACATTGACATCTGTAACATGAGGCTTCCCCGCCACGCTCAACCACTTTCCGAGCACGGAGCAGGAGGGCAGCCTACCCGTAAGCTACTTCACTATGGACGAACCCTAGGATGACAGGGAGGATTTCCTACTTTAAACATTCGCTTTGGCAAGACGTTTCGACCTTTCATCCAGTCTGCTTTGATATCGTTTCAAATAAGAATGATTGTAGATATTGTAGTAGTCATAAATTCAATAGTAGACATCCATTTATAACGAATTGATTAATTTGACTAGTTTCTCTTATAAAATGAATGCGTGCTTATGCAGATTTTTCAGGCTATGCCTTATTCTCTATAAAAATAAGTTTAAATGGTGGGCTGTTTACTTGCAGTTATTTGTAGACCGACGTAAAAACGAGAGGTTCTGACACATAAATACACTATGTATTAAAAAGCAAAACGACATGCCACAATGCGCCGCCACCTGATTGGTTACCTCGTGAAGTAGGGTCGTGCCAGCTATCTGGCCGAGAAACACTGGCACCACGTCGCAGGACAACAACAGCAGCGTGCGCACAGCACTGAGAAAGAAGCGGAAAACAAGTCTATACACAACGTGATTTTAAATAGTGCATTGCATGGATGTGGATTTGAAACGAGATTCCATGGATCAAAGTAAAGTAGGCTAACCCATAGTTACAGGAACTTCTCTCTGAGCATGGTCGTGTAACTAGACTTGTAGTGACAGTTTGCATCAGCACCACTCTGCTGCTACAACTACACTGCAGCAGGCTTTCATACTAGAAAAATTACAAGAAAAAAAACATGGGGTCTAAGTTGACCAGGCAGAGAAGTCTTGACAGTCAAGCTAGTTTCTTTAGGAAGGGGCGTCAGCGGCACTACAGCACAGGGGACGCCGAGCGGAACGATAGTCGAGGCGGCGGGGACTTTCTGTTCACGTCGCTGATGCTGAAGTCGGAGAAGCTTCCTGGGATGCTGCGGAGAAACAGCAACAGCAGCCCCTACGTGAGGCGAGTAGCTTGGGTTCGGGACATTCAGAGATACCTGCGGGAACAGAAGATGGACCAGGCAGCGGATGTCCTAAAACTACTGAGAAAGGTATTTTAAAGCACAACACAAGGCTATTGAATTGAACATTTTCTAGAACATTTTCATAAAGATGTGTTTGGGTTTGATAACAGTCTTGGAACTGTAAAGTAATTTCTCTAAAGTTTCTTTTATCAAAAAGTTATTCTGCCATGCCATGGCTACAGGTTGATTATGAACATCAGCTTGCTACACTTCCTTTTCAGATACTTTCAGGCAAGAAGGATTTGCAACCCTTTAATAAATTGTCTAGTGATTAAATGGCATAGTTTGAGGTAGACAGTCATTATGCACTTGGCATCATTCTTACAGCAGAGCGTGAGCCTTGTCTCGTGAGTATGGATTTATGCTGATGGCTTGGTTGGTTGCATGAGGTGGTGGCCATAAGCCAGCCTCCTGGGCCTGAAGCCCCTAATTGGATTGGCATAAAGCCTCCAGCATATAGCTGGCAACAGACAGATCCAACCTGCGTTTGGAGAAAAGGCCAGATACTAGGAAGAGTCTGTCCTACTCAGTACCAGTAACATCCTGCTTCTTAGGATGTTCTGCCCTCCTTGCAGTCTGGCCAGGTCTCTGGCCTCATTGATAACAGGCTACACACATACAGGGGGTGCATTTTCTGTTTATGATATTAGGTAATTAGGTAATTACTTTAATGATTCATAAAGGGAATTGCTGTGCTACTGAATTGAATAACACACACATTTTATGTAAGACCAGTCAGTATAAACAACAAACTAGCACTGTCATGCATGAAAATAAATGGCATTAAAAGCTAATCAAGAAAAGTTAATATATATGTCTGGGGCAATTTAAAGTAGCATGTACATTATTGTATAGTGTATGTGTATAGTTCTAATCCTCTAGCTGAGGTGAGCGTTGATAAAACAGTGAATTCACAGAGTATACTTCCACAGTCAGTACTGCAGTTTGCATTTCATATGCCCTTTTAGATCTATGTGACTGCATTGTAATAATGGACAAATAATTATTTGATTCAACATTGAAGTCGCACATACTACATACATCAGGGATGTGATTGGCCAAGGACAAAAAAGTAGGAAAATATGGAGACCCATATTGCGACCCATATATGCTGTGGTATGGTGCGGCAATGACGTGGTGCGGGAACAGTGCAGCCACTATACACAGTAACCTCATTTTAACACTTGCAATGTGTATATGTGCATGTTTTAGCCAATAAACAAACTGCAGGCCTGTAAGATCAGTATTCTGGTTAAAACGGTTTTAAAAAGATCCTGAATAATAGCCTACATGTGTGGAAGAATATTGGAAGTGCATACCGGAATATTCCTAAACACATATGTTATTTTATTCCGGTTAGATCAACGTCGCCTACAAAGGTGTATCGTGCCATCATTCCATTTTAAACTGGAATATTCCCTGCATTTAAAATGAATCAGGGTCAATAGACTATACACGGACTGAAGGTTTAGTATGTGCTGTTAAAATTATTGAGAAACAAGCTATTCAGTGTTGGAGTGAAGGAATACAGAATAAACTGAAGTCGGGACACAATGGGCCTTTATCACACCTCAACATTCTGACGTTCCATGGCGTCATGGGGTGGTAAACTGAACATTCTGTCATTGAAATGCATTGATTTTCCCCCCTTTTCCGACTTGAAAAAAATGGGTAAATATATATTATGTAGGCTACATTTAAAATCACATTTTCCGAAATATATCATATGGCAGGACCATGAATTTTGTAGTAGTTGAGAGGATACATGTTGTTAAGATAATAGTTTTTCATGATCTGCACAACCATGCAAAACCCGCCTCCCACTTCACATGTCTTCAAATGTAACAATTTTTAAAGTTAATAGTTGCAATCGTTGTTTCAGAGATAAGCTACATAAATGGTCTGACAGGATGGCATATTGTTATGTGCCAATTGTACATCCTCTAAAAGACGGGACCTAGAAAGTTATTTTCATCGATTTCTAAAGGATGCGTTAAGTCGTCGGCTGTGGAAGCGTGATGTGGGACCATATTTCCAGGTAATTGACGATGATGTTGTGTAGGCTAACAGTTAACTGCTTATTTGCTAGGGAACCTGCTTAGCTAATATATTCTGTACAAGATTCAGTGTTGATAGGGCTGGCTTTATGTAGACTAAACATGATCTGACAATTAATTTTCTACTGTGTATAAACAAAATAATGTGTACATGAAGTAGGGCTGGGCGATTTCACCAAAAATAAAAATAGCCGATTTTTTTTTTTATTCGAGTTTCTATTCGATTTTCGATTTTTTTTTCAAAGCTCTTAAAAATGATTGCAGATATCAAACACGTCAGTGCAATTATACTGCTGTGTCCTTGAACTAAAAATAGTCTGCTCAAAAAAATAAAGGGAACACTTATACAACACAATGTAACTCCCAAGTCAATCACACTTCTTATAATCAAACTGTCCACTTGAGAAGCAACACTGATTGACAATCAATTGATTTTGTTATCAGCACATTCAACTATGTAAAGAACAAAGTATTGAATAAGAATATTTCACTCATTCAGATTTAGGATGTTTAATTTAGTGTTCCCTTTATTTTTTTTGAGTAGTGTATGCACACACTGACAATACAAGGTAGATCTAAATGAGGCTCTGTGTCATTCAACAATCAGATTTGATGTTTTAACCCTCGCTTTCGCTTTTAAGTTTAAAACCTTGCATTTCAACAGAATGGGCAGCATGTCTGTTGCAGTGTGTAACGTGATGGCCTTTCCATCCCACTCCCTTTTTATCATACGGCACACAGTTTGTAAAAGTCTCCTCTTGGTATGGCAAAAACTAAAAGTACCCCTGACCGACCACCGTGTCTCATTAGTCCGTTGAAACCAGTTAACCTGTCAGATGTGTTACGGCAGTTAAAGGCGCTCTAAGCGATTGTGTTTGATGTCACTTCTTGTTGACGTTCGAAGTATTGTCAAACAAAACGGAGCATAGCTCCCTCCTCCCCCTCCCTCCCATGCTTCCTGAAAGACTCATGAACGTGCAACCCCCACCCAACCCCTCCTCCAAATCCTTCTTGTCGTTTATTGGCTGGAACAATGTTTGTTATGTTTCGTTTCGTTTGTTATGCTAGGTTTGCCCCCTGTGTTTTTTAGCCGTTTGTGGAGCCTGGGCTGTCTATAGAGACCGCGTGTTTTTACAGTGTGTTCAGGGGACAGGGAGCTAGCAGATTGTGAGGAGATGTTTGCTGTACGTAACAACAAATGTTTTAGTCCTAAAAACGCGTCACATCGCTTAGAGCACCTTTAAGCCAAGCCGTCAAAATACAAGTAAAAGACCGGTTTATATTTTAGAATGTTGATGAAGCCCGCTATCTGTTAGCCTACGGCAGATGCGGCTTATACTTTAACTGTAGCCTACACATTGGTAACGTAGGCTATCAGGTGGACCTGTTTTGAAGCTAATTTGAAACATTGTCGTGGCTCATAAGAAAATGACCGCTCTGATGAGACCCTGCAAGTTGAGTTTGAGGAGACGGTAGTGCCAGAGAATTTTCAATATGGGGAGAATGTTCACTCTCAGAATCCTTCCGGGTGGAACTGCAACAAGAAGGAGCTCCCGAGCAAGTGATTAATGAATGGGTGGCAATGGAGCTGCACCCCCCAATACCACATTTCTCTTTATATAATTTTTTCTCCTAAAATTGCATTAATGCATGCGATGCAGGATAACTTGACTTGACAATTAGTTGACCAATACAATTTTTAATATGTGGTGTTATTCCTAAAAACCCTTTTAAAGTTTACATGTCACGTGGCACAAAAGCAAACCACTTTACAGCAATCGCTACTTTCTGCCTCTGTGACAGTCGGCAGCTGGTGCCAGGTTCAGCTCATGACGGTCATAATCAGTCGTGATTTCTCGCTGACCAACCAGCATCCATGAGCTAAATGCTAGCATGTTACACGGAAAGCGGCCCATTCTATGACAAGCAGAAAGCACATGAGTGACTTTTTATTTCATTTCTAGTGGAAAATCTTTACTCAGGTAGCTACTACCACAACGTATATTAAGAAATTAAGTTGTCAACTGTGACAACAATGAGTTTTAGCCACATAGCTCCATAGACCACAATTCATTTTTCACTTGCTCGACAGCAAAACTAGCGGAATTTCAACAGATTGCAGGCAAAATCCGGTACAATTGAGTTAATACAGAGTGGACCGGCTCCCCATAGACGGGCTCTGGTAGTGCTAATAATAATAAAGCTGGCTGGGAGGAGCCGGCTACATTAACTCGCGAGGGACAGTTGAACGGAATGCGAAAAATACCCAGATGTTAATGAAGGAAAGAAAAACTCGAATTATGCAAAATCAACATCGTTTTTCGTAACAAATTCGATAAATCAATTGAATCGATTTTTTGCCCAGCCCTAACATGTAGTACCCTACATGTCTTCACAAGGGATGGGAACTAAAATTGTTATTAGCTCTAACAGTTTCATGTCTTGTCATGTGATTTATTTCGGAAAGTGTGAATTTAAATGTACATAGTACAGTTTTACCCGTTTTTTTCAAGTCAGAAAAGGGGGAAAATTCAATGCATTTCAATGATAGAATGTTTGGTTTACCACCCCATGATGTCATGGCACATCAGAATGTTGAGGTGTGATAAAGGCCCATACGACCACGCAGTTCACATTCCAATAGAAAGAGTTTGCATGATTTTACTACAGAAGCACAGCTGACCAAGAATAGCCTTGCTAATGAGCTTGAGATTAACAAATAAAAAAACCCGGAATGAGTTTAAAAGCAAACGCATTAGCAAAAAATAATACCCAGAACAGATTCGAATATTAGGCTTTTGTATTCGAATTATATTTGAATACCGATGTTCGGTGTCAAAGCCCAAGTTCAGACAGGTTCATGATCAATTACATTAAGCAACAGAGACGACGCAGAAAAACTTCAGAGACGGGCAGCTCTGCACATAGAATTATAGACGGGCTCTGCGCTTCTGAAGGATGTGCTCGCGACGCTCCAACCGGAAAGCAAGTACCAAACTAGCCATAGCGTTGTAATTGATGCAACAATAAAAAAAATCATATGTATCCTAACGCAATAGCAGATTCTGCCTACCGGCAGTAAATAAAGGCCTGTGTAAAATTAATAAGGCCTGGGCTTTGGGTAGCCTATTCTAAATAAATAAAAGCCCGGTCCATATAATTTCAGGAAATACGGCAAGCTATTTCTGAGATTCACACTTCAATCTTGGACCTATAAGATAATAGACATGCAAACAACTACATGGAAACAATATTAGCATAGGCCTACCTGAACTAAAGACACTGTGGCCTACTTGATACAGGAGTAGGGCTGATACAAGACCGCGGCATCCATTCCAACAACTTCTAACGCGGTTGCATTTAACATTACTTTACTTCGGTCACATAAATGTTACTCTCGCGTTATGCGGGTTTTCTTTTTCATTATTGGTACAGTTTATAATCAATTGTGCGCGTGGCAGCACATCCCTGGCGAGATTCGACCATTTTGATTGGCTAATAGGCTTGTCACTCAAATGTCAGAGGCGGGGAAAAAACCTCCTCCTGAGATTAGGTTATTGCGGGAGTTAAAACCTCAATATTGATGCAATAAAGGTTAATCGTGCAGCCCTACATGGTACCTACATTCTGGTAGCCCTTCATCACCAAGTCAGCATCATCCATCATGCTTTGGGCATGAAGCATGCAGCCTTATGGGCAATTTGTCTTGTCCGTGCAGCTGAGCAGAGCTCCTTGGAAACAGCCGAGTCAGCTGCTATTGTATACACACGCAGACACACACAAACACACACACACACACACACACACACACACACACACAAAAACACACACACAGTGCACATATACACATAAACATACACACACATACATACTCACACACACACACACACATGCACATGTATGCACATGTATGCACACATACATGCACATAAACATAAACACATGTCTCTCACACACATGCACAAACCTACACGTGCACACACTCACACACACATACATATAAACACACACACACATGCACATTAAAATACACACATGCACATGCACACACCCCCACACATACAGACACAGCGCAGTGTGTGAGACAGAAAACCGCACACACGGTCACGACGAAGTGCAACATGCCAGAGGAGTGACTAAGTGGGAGTGTTTTGACTCACTGTATGAGAATGTGTGTATGCCGACATGACTGATTCCCTTTGCAGCAACTCTTTGGATTCATAAAACATGACAAATAACATTTTCTTAATTTTTATCAGGTTATAGTTCATTGTCTGAAAACAGTAGCGCGAAATTAAAACAATACATTCCAGCACGTAACGTATTTCAAGACCAAACAGTAGCAATTGGTTAAAACAGGAAGTAATCCCGCCCCCTGAATTGAATTGAATTGAATTTTATTGAATTTAATTAAATTGACTTGAATTTAACAGGGCAGAATACATACAAAACAGTAAATTTTGGATTAACTCCACATCCAATAACAGGGTTAAATCTATGATAGTGGAAATGTTTGAGCTACAACTCTTTGAATTATACATTTATAACAAGCTCTCCTGGATATGAAAATAACGCTACCATAGACTGAAGTGTGTAGTTTTACTGGAAATATGTAGACACACTAGAGAATCAGAATTTAAAATACTTAATGTAACATTTTAACATTGTACTGACAGGATTCAATGGCAGATTGAAAAATTAACTCCAAATAAATTAATTTTACATTTTACGTTTGTGCTTTACATTTACATTTAGCAGACACTTTTATCCAAAGCGGCTTACAGAAGAGGATAACAGTCAAGCTATGTACTGTGTAGCATAAACCTTAAAGAGCATAGCGCTAGGGGATGGTAGCTTTAATTGGACACTTGATTTTTTAGTTTTTGGAATCTGATGTCTGTCCAGGGTGTCTAGACACACACAGTAGTCCTGTGGTGAAATATAATGTTGAGTGGAAGGTCTATGGTGAAGCCTGGTCTCTCTACATATACTGTAGTTGGGTTGGAGGGCCAATGACCTGTAGTGGAAAACAGGGCTTTGACCACACCATGCTAGAATACATGTAAGGTCAGTGAGCTGTGGTAGCAGAGGTCTTTGACCACACCATGCTGGAGGAGGGTCAAAGAGCTGAGTCTTTTGTAGGCTTCAGGAACGTACACCTGTTCTGAACTGAATCCTGCTGAAAGTCATAGCAAAGCAAAAATGTATTATGTATGTTTTACATATTAGAAAATATTTATTTGTGTGTGTGAGAGAGAAAAGAGAGAGAGACAGAGAGAGAGAGAGAGAGAGAGAAAGAGAAACAGAGAGAGAGAGTTTACTGCATATGTTTCATGAGTATGGAGAGACAAAGCAGATGACGGACTGGTTTGTTTCAGGAAATGCCAGACAAAACTCAGCCCGGCCTCCTCTAAGCATCAGAGCAGAAGTAGAAGCAACAGAATAAGACAAGCCAGGTGTGTTTGGCTGAGTGATAAGCAAAAGGTCACTTTTGATTTGCATTTTATTGAGAAAGCTGTGCTGCTGCACTGATGGATGGATGGTAATCTTGAGTCTTCCATGATCACAGAGACAGCGGCAGACTGGCCTGTGTGTGTGTGTGTGTGTGTTTGTGTGTGTCTGCAACCCAGTGGAATGAGATGAAAGTCCTACATTATGTGTTGTTCTGTAGACGAGAGAGAAAGTAAGAGAGAGGATTAGGCTCTGGACTGGAGTCTGCTCTGTGTGAATTATTAAAAGCGGTTGGGTAACATGTCCCTCTGTGAGAGGTGAAGTAGTCTCTGTTGTGCATTATAGCCTCTCAGAGGAACAGGATGTAAGGAAATCCTAGCTCTCTGAGCATGTGTGTCTGTGTGTACGTGTGTGTGTCTGTGTGTGTGTTTGTCTGTGTGTCTGAGTCTGTGTGTGTGTGTGTGTGCGTGTGAGAGAGAGAGAGAGAGAGAGAGAGAGAGAGAGTCTGTGTATCTGTATGTGTGTGCACCCTTTGGGTTTGTATATGTGTGGATTGGTGGGGGGGGGGGGGTTGATGGATGCTGTGGGTGTGAATGGGAGAAGTGCCTCCACACTGGTGTTGGGGAGTCGTGCTGGGGTGGGTGTTCCTGAGAGGGATGACTGGGAGGCCTGTCTTCTCTGCAGCTGAGTTGGCATCACATCACATTGCATGTCAGATGCAGGGCTCGTCTCCATGCTCCACTCTTGCCTATCTAAGGGAAGCTTTCCTTGGATGGTTATGTAAAGGTGCCATGAAGTGTGTGTAATGTTTTTATTTATTCTTTTTCTGAGCTGCAAAGCCTCCTCTGACGAAAGGGATTGTGTTCAGTCACCTGGAGTTCCTGGAGAATATAGATGAAAACTACAGCAACAGAGCAGCTATTGGACTTCTTTCTCTCTCTCTCTCTCTCTCTTCTCTCTCTCTCTTCTCTCTCGGTGGTGCCTCAAGTGTTTCTGAGGCTTAATGAAGTTCATTAATTCGGAGACTGTTTTCTGTGGTAAACATCAGCAGTGTGGCGGAGGACAGGAGTTAAGCCTCTCTGAGGAACTCTCTGTGTTCACATCACCCAGGGTGCTGAGGAGAGGAGAGGAGAGAACAGGAGAGAATGATATGAGATCAGATGAAACCACTTTGATACACTCATAAGGATTTCAAATGCCTCATTGTTTGCTGGTAACCGACAACAAGCTGCTCCAGCAGCACCCTTTAAAATGTAAAACGCTGAGATAGATGGGAAGTTTAAAGGTGTAGAGGGTGATTCAAATACCCCAAATCACTCCAGTGTTTGTGTACATTTCTGATTTTCCAACTGTGTGATTTCCAAGTGCCTGAGACCAAGGCAAACTGTGCTCCAGTCAATCAACATGTAGCTGCAGGAGCATGAAATGAACTTGTATAATTTGCTTGTCTGTTCTTGACCTCACTCAGACAGTGAAGGAATTTTAGCATAATCGCAAACTGTGCTCTCATCTGAGACTATGCTGCAGGGCATTGGATCACAGTTGTTCTTGTAAGGAGAATCCCAGAGGTCAGAGAAAAAGAAAACATTTAGTAAAAAATGTTAGGCCAAATGGTTGATTTATATTTTATTTACAAATGATACCTGTCCTTAAAAAAGCTTACTAATGCACATGAATAATCTTTCATTCTCAAAAGATTATTATTTGTTTGTAATACTTGATTTTCTCTTGCACTAATTAAAAAGTCTTATTATAATTAGTCTTAGTAGGAGCTACATGTACCACAACTACCACAACTCAGTCAAATACATACATACTGGAGCTAGTGGTGTCTCACACCCTGTTTTTTTCCAGGATTTTTTTTTTTTTTAAGTTATTTTTTGGGGCTTTTGCCTTTTATTTGGATAGTGATAGTGGAGGGACAGACAGGAAATGAATGGGAGAGAGAGATGGGGCAGGATCGGCAAAGGACCACAGATTCGATTCGAACCACGACGCCTTAGCCCGCTGAGCCATGGCGCCTCCAGGATTGTTTTTTACAATTTGTACAATTGTTTTTTGTCCTGGAAAATTGATCATCCTTCCCAGGACGACATACTGTATTGTCTAGGTTTTTCATGGATTTCATTGGCTGAGTTAATATCAGACTGTAGCAGGTTTATATTAGACTATAACAGTAGGTTAATCAGGCTGTAGAGCTAGGTTAACTCCAGACCTTAGCACTGGCTTAATGCCAGACTGTAGCGCCAGGTTAACACCAGACTGTAGCGCTGGGTTAATATCAGGCTTTATACTGGGTTTATGCCAGACTGCAAGATCAGTTTTTTTAAGACAGGTAAGGATAGCACCATTGTCTGTAAAGGTCGTAACCTCAACTTTCATATCAGAGGCTGTAGCACCAGTTAGTAGGAATGGATTCAGAGGCTGCATGGTTCAAATCCGACTGTGGCACTTGGTTTAACATTTAAAGTATACCTCCAGGTTTGTACAAATTGTGACGATTTTGCAGACACCCAAGCACAGTGTGGGGGCTGCTGAATCCTTCTGTACAACTGATGTGCACAGAACAACCAACCCCCGTCCTTCGCCCCTGATTTATAAAAAAGTTTTTGTGCTCACTCCGAAGTGAGATGAAAGTGAAAATGGAGGCCTGATCTTTTGTGTCAAAGTGCTTTTTTTGTCATCGTGTTCAAAGTAATACATTTGGAACATGGAAATCTCCTGTTCATCCCACAACATAATCCTCACATCTCTGTCTCTCATTCCTCTCTCTCTCTGTCTCTCTTTCTCTTGTTCTCTATCCCTCTTCCCCCTTTCTCTGCTGTTCTCATTCCCTTCCCATTCATCTAATTAAATGGATGCTTCCTAAAGGATTATGACTGTTTAATTTTGTATCCATCAAACAAATAAGTCAGGGGTAAAATCCTGCACTCTTCCAAATAAGTGTGCATCCCCTTCTGGTTATATGCTTGGCTTCGAATACTGGTCGTGTTGCACTGACACGTGTTTGCCATGTGTGTCAGAGAGAAAATGCCATATGTCTGAAATGCTATGGCATGGGAATGCCTTACCATAACAACAACATATTTACAGAGTTGGAGAATTGTGGTCCGAAATGTTGTTTTTGTTGTTCTTTACTTAACTAATGGTACAATATTTGAGCAGAGTGTACTGTATGCATCTAAGGAGGAAAGTGGCAGAATGTATCAATCTGTTTGTGTGTGTGTGTCTGAGTGTGTGTTTGTTTGTGTCTGTGTGTGTATGTGTGTGTGTGTGTGATAGATGCTCCTCCAGGAGTCAACAAAACAATATGAGGAAGATCAATCTCAGTAGTTGAAAAGGTTATGTAATCCATCAGGGCTCCGTGCACAGGGGGCTGCCTGGCATGCTGCCTGGCCTGTGATAGATGCTCTCAGGCCAGGCAGAGAGAGGGAGTGGAAGAGGGGGACGGAAGGATGGCAGTGCCAAGGTGCCAGGGAATCCCGGAGCGTTGGCATGATAAATCAGACTCAGGCCTGCATGCCCTAATTTCTCTGCATTCCTGGGCCAGGTCCGCACACCTATCCGGCAGAAAGTGCTAATGGGAGATCCCCCACCGCCCCTCCACACAATGTGCTCTGCCGCCACCACTGCACCACCCGGAGAGCTGGCCAAATTAGATTGAGATTGAGAGCTAGATTGTGGAGCTAGAACCAGGCTTGTTTTGTAGCCTAATTACAGTAGGTTCAAGCTAGATCCAGACCTCACACGGTTCACATCCAGGTCAGAGATGGGGCCCAGTCTGGGCCACATCCATACCAGAGTTGGGCCTCTGTCCAACCTCCCTCCCACACACAACTGTAAACTAAGTTTACCCAGCAGCCTGCAGCCACAATGGTACAAGCAGCAGCAGCATCCGCCAAGGCCTGGCTGGGCCTGAAAGAGAAATGAAGAGACAAAAACAATTTAGAAGATTTGGTCTTTTCCCTATGATGAAGGCTTTTCAGCTCATCCCACAAAATCCTTCCTGTTTTTTGACAGTAAGCTCTGGCTTTGCTGCTTTTCTTGATAGTCAGTTGTGTGTCTGTTCTCAGACTAACCAACCATGTGTGTGTGTGAGTGTGTGTGCGCGCACACACTTGGGGGTGTGCATGTAGATTTTTGGTGAATTTGTGTGTGTGTGTGTGTGTGTGTGTGTGTGTGTGTGTAAGCGCATTTGTGTGTGTGTGCGTGTGCGCTTGGAGTGCATGTATATTTTTGTGTAATTGTGTGCATGTGTGTGTGTGTGTGTGTGTGTGTGTGTGTGAGTGTGTTTAAAGCTATTTGAAGTGTCTGGCAGCATTTTGTCTGCACCACGGGCAATTGCTGATCCAGGCTGCTGCTTCTCCACTCGCCCCCTGACAGCGTTTCACCTGCAGCCACGGCTCGGCTGCCTTCCTGCCTCTGTTCCCCTCTGTCACTACAAATAGCTCCAGCCAGCCCATCATACAGCAAACAATATCCTCTGGGGATCTCTTAGTCTCAGCCCTGTCTCTCTCTCTCTCTCTCTCTCTCTCTCTCTCTTTCTCTCTGGCTGGTTTCCCTCTTTTCACATTCTCTCTCTTTCATCCATTTGTCTCATCCACTTTCTCGTTCCTATTTTTCTCTTTTTCTCTTAAAGTCTCACACACTTTCCTCTCTAACTTTCCCCCTCTTTAAATCTCACCCTCTCTCTCTCTTTCTCAGCCTTCTTTCTCTCTTTTATTTTCTCTTTCCCTGGCTCCTACTTCTCTCCCTCTCTCTTTTAGTCTCATCTTTGCCCCCACTATTTTATTTATCTTGTTGGCACATCCACACATGCTTGTTTTCCCTTTGATATCAGTGGAAGGAAACAAAAGAAATGTGAAAAAAAAACTCACACAGAAACAGAAAAAAGGGCAGAGGAGAAAGACGGCAGCGCCGGAGACGTAACAGAGATCTCAGCAGCCTAAGCCCAGCTAATAAGCTGCATGTCTTTCAGCTTTTGTCTGCCCACATACGGAGCTGAGGGGGTCCAGGGGTGCGGCGACGAGCGGATGGGCGCGCTACTACGCTATCTCTGGGAACTGGCCGCTAAGCCGTTTCACTCGCTGCTTAGCTCAGTAATCGGTCTCATTAATGCTGATGGTACACGTTGTCTCCTCGTGATGATGGCCGAGTGCTCCCTGAGAACACAGAGCCTGTGAGGCGACACTCGCTGCTCCACTTGTCTGTGACAAATTCTGCCTGATTACAGGAAAAGGAATCTGCTTGAGGGCGACAATATTTCATGGGACTGAAATCTTACAAACATTTTATGCCCTCTCATTTTTTTCTGTTTCTCTCTCTCTCTCTCCCTCCCTCCCTCTTCCTGTGTGTCTGTAAATCTGTCTGTCTCTCCAGGATTTGGGACTGGAGGGTTCATCTCTTAATGACGTTCTGTACAAGAATGCTGCCTTCCTTAACCTGGTGGATCCCATCTCCCACGAGCTCCTGCTGAGTTTGGCTCGGGACATGCAGTGTCCGAAGCGGGTAAGACAAGCAATGGCCCAGACCCAGAACATATAGTACTGAACACATTAGACAGGCAGCCCACAGACTTGCCCTTCTCTCTCTGATGAACCTGCCACAGACTCTTATCTCTTTCTAACCCACCCTTCTCCAGTACCATAGCACTCACCTTCCCATTCATTTATTAAGTACATAAGAGAAGCACTATCGGTGTGTGTGGGTGTTGGGTTAAAACTATTTTCAATCAGTCAACTAGAACATTCTGACAGATCTGCCAGTTGACTAAACTTTTGACACTGAAAGTTTACTGGGAAAAGAACACATAAGAAGGGGAATACCCTCCTAGACTCACACTCTCAGTCGGAAAAGGTCTCGTGGCTGCAGATTTTGTGACTGCAGAAGGCACAGATGTCTGCCCCACGCAAGGTTGTGTAAGGGCAAGTGAAACTTTGGACTCCCTTAGCAGAGTGAAATATGAGGAGGGCCTGATGGCTCTGAGGAACCTGACTCAGCGTTAACGCCTCCTGACGTAACATTAGCTGATTCGGTGCTAGCGCCGGCAGAGGTACTGCTAGTCGCTAAAGTAGTTGCAGTCGCTTCCCCTGAGGTTATGTTATCTGGTTCAGTGCTAGCTCCTGCACGCAGCTTCACTGTGAGTCACGTGTGTGTGTGTGTCTGATCATCCCTTTGCTGCTACTGCCAACAGCTTGTCTTCCTGACTGCTTGCCTGTTGTTGTTGCGTTATCTCCGTGACGTGTCCCCAAAAAGCATGACCTTTCCTCTGCCTCAGACCTGGAACCAGCCAAGCTCCACACCACTACCATAATAGCCTCTTAATTAGTCACCTATGTCGTGACGGGAGCAGCCCCAACCATCCCATAATAACAACAAAACCATGCTTCAAATGGATGGCATTTCCACTGGTTATTATTCCACGGTAACGGCTTTGAGTGAATGATGTACAGGGATTACCTTCAAGGATTTCTCAGCAGGCCTATGAAGTCTGCGTGTTTGCCCACAGAGAAAAGAACTGGCTAGTGTTTGGGGTAGAGGCTTATTCTGCCGGGGAAAAGCCTTGTTAAAGCGGAGCGTCCTGACAGCTATCAAAGCCATACCGAATCAGAACAGTACACATGCACCACCACCACCACCCCCCCACCCCTCCAGTTATGGCAGCACATCACAGTAAAAAGAAAGCCCCACTTAGAAACTGATTAGAGAACAGATATGAACCAGATTTGTGTCAGACCTGCTGAAAGAGAGAGAGAGAGAGAGAATGAGAGAGAGAGAGAAAAAGAGATAGAGAGAGAGAAAGGAAGATGGTTCTGCCTTCCTGTCAGAGCAACGACTCAATGAAACTCTTTAATGGAGTGCAGTGCTTTGTGCACACTTTGCTGATCTCGTCGATATAGTCAGGGTAATCCTGGGGGTTGCCAAGGCTGAGAGCATCTGAGGTTTGTTGTTGGGGCAGCCCGTCGGTGATGAGTCCCAGACGAGATGCTTGGCACTCGGCCCAGAATCGCCGTAGGTAATAGGAGTGTAGTGACAGGAGGCTGTGACCACGAGCAGCTTCACTCTTTAAGAGGAGATTGCTAATATCACAGCCAAGAGGGGCTTGTTCTCTGACAGCACACATTTTAAAGTAAAGGTTGCCAGTTTCTTCGCGAGAGGTGATTAATCTTTAAATGTGCGGTTGAGGTTGAATTCTGAACAGGAAAAAGTTTTTAATAACTGCACAAGAAGAGGTGACTCATGTTTGGGTGTGGGAGGACATTTGCAAACTACAGGGAGCAGAGGGGAATATGAGAGGAGAGGAGGGTGAGAAAAGAGGAGGAGAGAGAAGAGGAGGGGAGAGGAGCAGAGAGGAGAGGAAGAGAGAGAAGATGAGATGAGTAGAGTGGACAATAGCTAATAAAGGAGAAGACAGAGAGATCACTGAGAAAAAAAAGTTACTATAATTTAGCAGGTACAGTACTCACTCCCCCGTCTCCCACCACCAAACGGACGGATATTTGGTGGCAACATTTGGTTTGGGAGTTCTATTGCAAAAACTCCATTCTCCTCTTTTCCTCTCTCTCTCTTTCTCTCTCTGTCTGTTTCTCTCTGTCTCTCTCTCTGCCCACCCAGGCATGACCGCCCAGACCGACTGCCTAAATCCTAAAGCCTGTGCAACCCATCTGAGCGCCTACACAACAGATTAGCGCACCGCTATGCTACACTATGGTAGCGAGGCTGGAGGCTAGCGTTTAAGGACCCAGCTTTGACTTCATTTGATACTAGACGCTTATGTTTTTTTTCATAGACATATATAGCATGAAACAGGGCAAGAAAGCACAGATGCAGTGTCCTGTGGGAGTGGGAGAATGTGTGTTTGTGCTGGGCTCCATAGATTTGTGGAACGGCGTGCTGTGTCTGGGTCTGCAAGTGTGGTATGGAGCTTCTACTGAGGAGAGGCCCGTGGGTTCCTGGAAGCCTTTATGTAACATGCAGTTTGCTATGTTCCCTCCCTCTCTCTCTCTCTCTCTCTCTCTGCCTGGATGTATGGATGTGCAAAGCGGGGAAGTCCTCTGTTCTTGATCGTTTGAAGCTCAGGGGACAGTAGGCTGGAATGGTTAATCGCCGTGGGTGATTGGCTACGGGTTTGGTTTCTTCTTTCACTTCTTCTTTTCCTTCTTTCTTTCGTTCTTTCTTTTTTTTCACTCTCTCTCTTTCCCAGGCACTGATGTTGTGCTGTAACTTTAATTAGGTTTTCTCTGCCCTGGTCAACCCAATCCTGTTAAAGATGATGACAGAGAGAGAGAGAGAGAGAGAGAGAGAGAGAGAGAGAGAGAGAGAGAAAGGGGAAAGAGGGGGAGAGATCGAAAGAGGGGGAAAGAGGGAAAAAAAGAGAGAGAGAGACTCTTTTCAGCTCCATGTGCCCATGTCTCATGGTTGCAGGCGACTCTGGTGCTGTGGAGGAGGAAGAGAGAGAAAAAGATAGAAAGAGAAAAGAGAGAGAAAGAGAGGAGTGCTGTGGAGGAACAAGATAGAGCAGAAAAGTGCTGCTGCATTTGTCTTGGCATGAAACAATAAGCAGAAATCAGATAGCCTTCACCTTTCCTCTCTCTCATGAGACACAGAATACACACATAACACACACACTCACACACACACACACACACACACACACAGTCACACACACACACGCTTCCACATACAGTACATATGCACATGCACAAAGGACACGGGCAGATACACAAGCTATAAACGCAAACATTCAGCCTATCTTAGGCAGCTGTAAAAATAGCACCAATAATAAAAGCTTGGGCAGACCGAATTTGTTTTTCACACAGTTGCCATTGCATGGCTCTTAACGTCCTTGAGCTATGGTGCTTGTGACACAGTTAAACACTATTGTCACCTACTTTTGATTCACGCTTCAGGAAGGCATCCGTGTGTGCCTCGCATGCCCTTGCACGCTGCGCCAGAGTTTATGGAGAGTAAAAGAGTCTGTTTCTCAGAAAAACATTCTAGCACAGCCCAACGGTACAGAGTGCAAAGTGAGGTTGTGTGCAGAGTGTTTGGTGCGCAAATCAAATCTGTTTGCATGTGGTAACATGAAATGACTCTGTGACTGAGTTCTATACCCCACCCCCCACACACCCCCAAACACACACACACACACATACACACACACACACACACAACCTCCCCAACTTTAATTGGCATGAATCAGTTATAGCAATGATGAAGCTGAATCACATCAGTCAAGCCTTTCACTAGGGGATCTGGACTGGAGGAGAATACGGGAACTTTTCAGCCACAGTTTGTACTTAGGATTTAGTTTCTGGTGTGTTTTAGGATGCTCTGAATCCATGTAAGGTGTTTTCAAAGGTAGTTCAAAAGACAAAAAAGGCATGGTGATCACTAACTGGGACTACTAATGGCCGAGTGAGAGATTTATTGACGTGTATGTGTTTGTTTGTTTGTTTGTGTGTGTGTGTGTGTGTGTGTGTGTGTGTGTGTGTTTCCGTATGCAGGAGGCAGATGCCCTGAAGTCCTCTGATAAAATCTGCAGACAGCTGATCTACCACCTGACCCCGCACTCCAAGTGGATGAGACAGAGCGTGCCCAGAAGGAAGTCCCAGGCCTGGTGAGTCTCCAGCTCCTTCCCTGTCACTGGCTCAATCACTCACTGTTCAAGGGCAGCCTAACACACACACACACACACACACACACACACATACTGTACACACACACACACACACACACACACACACACACACACACTTGCACAAATATACAGAAATATACACAAAAGTGCACATATATACACAGGCACACACATAGACACCGGTATACAACATGCACGGATAAACACACACAAACACAAACAAACCTCTGACTACTGACTCATTCACACAGAGGGCCACCCATTCCCGCGCCTGTCCCCAGGACTTAGTCCAGTGCTGGAGACGTATTTACTAG